>JAQGBT010000381.1:0-55480 GCA_034698585.1 Disparrhopalites patrizii
TAAAACGGAGAGAAAATGTAAGAGAAAGAATAAAACGGAGAGAAAATGTAAGAGAAAGAATAAAACGGAGAGAAAATTTAAGAGAAAGAATAAAACGGAGAGAAAATTTGAGAGAAAGAATAAAACGGAGAGAAATTTTAAGAGAAACAGCGAACGAATAAAACCGAGAGAAATTTTAAGAGAAACAAAGCGAAAGAATAAAACCGAGAGAAATCTTGCGAGAAACAAAAAATATTTTCAGGAAGCATAGAGAAAGTTAGACAAAAGGAAGGTAATTGAGAGAAATGAGAGAGAAATGAGAAATGATTGAGAGAAAGGTAAGAGCATGCCTGAAATTGGAGAAAAAGAGGAGAGTAAAAGGAAAGAAGCATAGTTAATGGAGAGAAATAGAGACAATTAAGAGGAGTCCGGAGAAAGCTGAGAGAAGAAGGATGAAACTGGAGAGAAAGTTGCGAGAATTATTGATACAATTTAGGAAAGGACGATAGAATCGAAGACAAGGCAGAAATACAATAAGATTGGCGAAAATAAAATCTAATTTCGGATTCCAAGGAGGCTATGCAAAACAGGAAAGTCAGAAGAAAGCATAGGCTTGGAGAAACAAATATCAAGGAAAATTGAAAGGGTACTGAAAAGGTGGAGAGAGCAAGAAAGAGACAAGAGAATTCAATTCATTTGAATGGTAGAGAGAGAGCGAAACAGGGAATAAATAAAAATAACGACGGGCACATGGTCGTTAGACCTGGAAAAAACTGGAGAAATCTTGTCCATACATAAGTAAAGGATGACGCAAAGATGCTGATGTATGTGGAATAGAAGGGGAGGAAAGTGTTGGATCGGAATTAGGTAATGTTATTATTGCAGGAGACAGCACTTTGGGGAATGGCTTGCTCTGAGTGTGTACACAAGCCGGGAAAACTGGGAGGCAAAGGGAGTTTATTAATAAAATAAAACCATTTTCTCTCCTTCTCCTTCCTGTTACTTTCCATCCCCATCATCCACTCAGTCCTCAGCCACTTTCGCTTCCGCCTCTTCTATTTTTCTTTTTTTTTCTCCTATGATTTTCCTCTGTCAGGACCGACGATTCTCCAGTACTTCTCTGGACCATCTTTTTATCGAATGCACATGGACAAAAAAAGAGGCTCAGAAGGAGCCTTGTATGTATTCCTTGTTAAACAAATATGAGGACTTCCACACAAAGACATGGCCAAGAGAAAATGGTACGAGTGACACGGGCCTGCTAATGGATAGTTTGGAATAAAACGGAAGAAAAAATTGTAGAAAAAATACAGGAGAAAGGGATGTCAAGGAGAAAGAAAGTAGGAAGAAGAGGATGAAAATGGTTAGGAAGGACAAGCTTTTTATTGGCGGAAGTGGAGGGCTTCACATTTCTGGGTTCATAAGGACCGGAAGAATTGCCTAAGACCCCGCTTGATCTCTAATAGCATGAGCAGGGGTACCGAAAAGCATTTTGGCCCGTCCTAATAGTCTAAACTTGTAATGGTAGAGACTTGGAGACTGGCTGAACATCCTGTTGTACATTTTATGGCAAATCTCATAGAAAAACTCGCTTCCCTTCTGGCGAGCAATTGACCAAAATACGGATGTTATTCCACTCTCAAGACAGAAAAGTTATTGAAAAACTAGAAATTGTTACAGCATCGCCGCTTTGGCTTCAATGGCAAAAATTAAATTGTACAGCTCATATTTTGCATCAAATTATTTAGAAACAATTTCTCCAGTCAATATCATTCATGGGTTTTTTAGATTAGCCATTACATTTGATGCGGAAACCAATTGGCATCAATTCATTTGTGGCACCTGGATTCGGAATAGAAAAGAACGATTTTATCGGAAATTCTAACTTGGTGCGGGAATATCTCCATAAATTATTGACAGATCGAAAGCTGTCCCTGTTAAATCCGCAATGGGATTTAGTACAAAACGAGATTTTTACCCAACCTCGATTTGTAACGGTTCATGATGCAAGGGGAGCTGCAATGTTTTTTGGGACCGCAGTATGTTTTATATAGCAAGAACAAGCCAAGACGAAATTGATTCCTTGGAATTGGTTTAAATAATTTGGACCACATATTTCGGATTTATATAAATGTTTTATCCCATGAAGCTAAAATTATGCTCGATTCTATGCTTTTCCAAGTAGTTTCGCCAGCAGAATGAAATGATATGCCAAAGAGGATGAGCTTTTCTTCAAATTTTTAAATTAAACTGTAAAAAAAAAGAATTAAATCAGGGAGGTCACCTGTTCGGTTGGCGAGGGTAGAAACATTTTTGCAGAGAATTTCCTCCAAGCTCATGGGAGATTCGAACTCCGTATGATTCCCTTCGGCCGCCTCCGTGAGGACCTCCATTGCATGTCCCAAATCAAATCTTCTCTTCTTTTTCTTTCAATTCAATTCCTCCCTTCGAGCCTTCTTCCTCTTTGGAGACCAAAAAATGTGTATATATAGATATATCTATATTTCCTGCAATAGTACAAGCTCCACTTTTTTTCTATTTGTTCCTTTTTTTGTTGTCTTCTCTTTCTCTTCGGCTTTATCTTCCCTTTGAATCGAATGCCCTAAGGCATTGAGGCTTTTCTGTTACAGAGGATTCCTTTTTTTTATTTTGGTCCAGGGTAAAAAAAAAAAGTAATGATGATGACGCGGGAGTCCGGCTTTGCCTTTCAAAGGGAAAAAGATTCTCTCTTTTTCTTCCTCCTTCTTTTTCTTATTACTCCGTCCTTCCTAGTAGTCTGTAATAATCCTGGAAAAAAAGAAGAAAAAATTGGCTCCATTTCTCGTCCAGAAAGCAGTAAAATTTTCATAAATCTTTTTCACTAAAAGTAATAATCTACATACTTAATCTAATGCACGTTCTCTCTTCTTCGCAGAAATTGTTTGTTGGAGAACATCTCAAAAAATCTCTTTGCGTGTGTCAAATGTAAAGTAAAAAAAAAAGGGAGGGAATACGAGGGAAAGTAAGGGAAAGAAAAACCAAAAAACGGGTGGAGTATGGCAGATAAAAATGGGAATGGACGCTCCATTGTCACAATAGTAATGCTTACACACTTTTCCCTCCACTCTTTTCCCTTTCTACCAAAAAAATACTCCCATTTGAATGTTAACACACGCACGGCTTTGGTTGAGTTTCTTTGGTTATTTCTCCAGTGCACAAAAGATACGTGGTTTTTTCAACACTTTTTCTAACCATTTCCCCCCTTTTTGCTCCAGAATTCCTGGAAACGGGAGCAATTCTGTAGGGAATTTTTTAGGGAATTTTCCCCCGCAAAAACGGAGGAACATTGCTTTTGAAGGGATGCTGAGGGAAAATATTCAGGGCGCATAAATTGTTTATTAATTTATTGTGCTTCTTGATCTAGTACATATTGAAATACAAATTTTTTTACTGCTCATTACGTATGCTAGTGAAATGTACTAATAAGTTAAGGAAAATTCCTACACTTTCTTCCTCTGTAGTTGCACTTTTATTTTTTCTCCAAAGATATTTCCGTCCCAAAGCTTTTGTTTGTTTTATTTGCCCGCTCGGCTTAATATTGCAGAATCTCAAAGCTGTATGGTTCTATATTTGAAAGTGAAACACGCAGGAGTCATCGAAATTTGGTTCTGGTTGCCAAAGGAAAATTGTGATCTCCGCTATTGCCCTTTTCCCCTCCGTCCTCAATAATTTATTTGTGTGTCTTCCCCTTAACCTTGAATAATAAATGGGTATTGAGATCCCCGACGGAGATGAATAATGTACTTTTAAATGGAAATTCTACCAGGGGTTCAATTCTCATCCGTAACCCAAGGTAATGTCTTTCATAAAAATATTTTCAAAAATAATAACATTTTATTTTGCATTCACAAGATACACAATCAAAGCCTAGCAGCCTTGGCATAAACAAAAATATACGGCGACAGGCATTTCCCTCTTTCTCCTCCACAAAAACTAATAATCATCACAATTTATGAGCTAATCTTGAAGACGAGAACCAAAAGTTTTCAAAATGTAAACACGTTCAAGAATATATTTTGGCGAGAGCAAAAAAAACATAGCATTGCCTATATTTATTTTTTCAATCAAAAGAGACTTTTCTTCGGCATGTGACAAGCATGAAATATCAAAACAAAACACAAAATGGGAAAATACATCTGTATTGCATTCATGTACATGTATACACATATGTATATCGTAATAAAAAATAAAAATCTGCTCCTACCACACAGCCGAACACGAGCAAGTACATATGTGGCTGCTCGATATTTATGCTTACATTTTTCATGTGCATCGGCCTACCAAAAATTTAATAAAATAATGTTTCAAGGGTGGCTCAATCATGACATTACACGCTCGTTAGAAACGCTCCATTGTCATGAATATACAGTAATTTTGAATAACCAAAAATATTTTGTTTTATCCCAATTGACCATGGAAAAATTCCAGAAAAATCCCTTTGGAAAACTTAAAACTCCATATTGACATGGCCCCATAATTTAAGCTTGAACAAATATTAAAAACTATTTGCTTCACATTTTACTCAAGCCCAATTCCAATACCTGTGACCCTTTGCTCTCTTAAATGTATCATTATTGGGCAAAATTCGGCGTATGTCCTAAGTACATGATTGTACACAAAACAATTCTATAAGTATATAATAACCATAATTGCTTCAGCACGTACATGGAAGTCATTTCCTTTTTATGCGTTGAAATTGTGGCAGGACACATTGCCTTCCCTTCGACTCTTCCCTTTATTTCCTTTTTTTTTTCTCCTCCCCGCCGCCCAAATATTACTTAATCGATGGTTCTTCCACGGTAAATATAGGAAGGGGTAACATTATTATTCCCTCTGCATCGGTGCCTGTGGAAATGAAGAAATGTATACGGTGTTGCCTTCCACCGTGGTTACATAGCAATGCTCTCTGCCAGGGTAAATAAACGTTTGGCTAAACGAAAGGAGCATTCAATTACACGGAAGGAGAGGAGAGAAAAAAAAAGAGAAGGGGAATATATGGGAGAAATAGAAGAAAGGGATTATTGTGGTGCATCTACCGGTAAAATCCTTTCACAAAAGTAATCAATCACAAAAAGTAAAGGGGGGAGGGCTGAGCCGAGGGCTGTACGTACACATTGCAGATTATGGGTTCTCCATAGAATCGTAATCATTTATATTTCCCGGGAACAATAAATCTTTGATTCCTACTTTTTTCTCTCCCTCCCTCTCTTTAGCTTTTTTTGGGGGGGGCGAATGACTTTTTCTCTCTCTCTTTGTCTCCTCTAGAATGCACTGAATACGCCATGCGTTCCTTTGATTTTTTTTTCTCCCTCCAAAAGTACAATTCCTTTGTCAACCACCCTAATAAGTCCCTTGGGGAGTGTCTTGTGGATTTTTCCTCTCGTTTTCTTTATCTCCGACATCTCATACCATGTTCCATTTCCCCTCCTTTCTATTTCTGAATTATGGTGGACGTCCCCGCTTCCTTGTTAAATGGGGATAAACTTTTCTTCAGCACCATTTACCGCCTTGGGTTTTAACCCATATTCCCGTTTTTTTCACCCCCCGAAGCATTCCACTCCCTTTTGGCTCTATCCTTGTCGTAATTTGCAATTGTGAGAATGGAAGGAGGAAATTTATTTCCGCTCAACTATACCCCAGGGAGGGAATTTTTTTTTGGCCACAATTATTATGATTAATGTCAAGCATAAATGCAATATCAAAAATAAATGCAATAACAAGGATAGATCACGGGATACATAGAAATCTGGTATCAAACATAAGAATTCTACATTTTTCTTACTCCTGTCAAAATATTGTAGGTAGCACAGAGAGCAAAATCAACAGAGATTTCCATAAATCTTGCCAGGGTACATGAATTGTGCATGAAAAGAACGTTGATTGGAAATCGATAAAAAAAGTTTTGTGCGTGAGAGAAAATGAGAAATGGGTGGGATGAGGACATGATGGTGTAATCTATACTTGCTGAATGTATGGAGAAATAATCATCCCTCTGATAAAAGATGGGTGAAAGGACCTTTAAAGACGTGCTAATAACATGTTTAGACCCGCACTGGAATGAAACCATGAGAAATTCTAGTACGGCGTCTTATATCCGGCTGGGAAATGTCACGTGGGCTTTCTATTAGGAGTAAGTGTAGTAATAATGACATCTCGCCCACTCCTCAACAACGACTTCGCAAACTCCCAATGAGCACAAATGGTGTACGTGAAGCAGTAAAGAGCGGCCACGGCCGTAAAAGAAGGGATGAGACTACCATAAAATGAGAGAAACACACCCGGCTATCATCCCAGACCATTTTGCATGCATTCCCCCTCAAGTTACGAGGAGGAGTGGAGACAATCATGCAATAATTAATAGGAGATGTAACTTCACACATGGCTCTCGCTCCCTCTCAGACTCCCAAACAGCCCAGGGAATGAGAGAGAGAGACGGACGAAGAAATAGAAGGAAGAGCGCGAGAGAGACCAGCAGAAAGAGCAAGAGAAAGAGGGAAAGGGAGAAAAAGGGTAGAAATAAAATGAGCTTTCTCTCAGACACGAAAATGATGTTTCCAGCATCACGCTCGCCATAATTTTTCATGGGCACATACACACATATCCAGCCAGAAAATACTTTTGAGAGAGTGAGCGAAAAAATTCAATTTAGCTTTAAACGATCAACAATCAAGTGGAGTGAATGGTGATGGAAGGCCTCAGCTTTCTCTCTCCCCTCTCCCTCCACTCAAAAAAGGTCATGTACAAATTTAATCCTCCAGAACTCTCTTTCAGAGAAAAGCACTTGCATCTTTTCGTCCCTCACGGACGTTCTCGGAGAACAACTTGTGGAGGGAGATGGAACTGAGACGGGGAGAGGGAGAAAGTGACAATTGGAGAGACGGAGAAAGTGAAAATTGGAGAGAAGCAGAAAGTGAAAATTGGAGAAAGGGAGAAAGTGACAATTGGAGAGACGGAGAAAGTGAAAATCGGAGAGAAGCAGAAAGTGAAAATTGGAGAAAGGGAGAAAGTGACAATTGGAGAGAAGCATAAAGTGCAAATTGGAGAAAGGGAGAAAGTGAAAATTGGAGAGAAGCAGAAAGTGAAAATGGGAGAAAGGAAGAAAGTGACAATTGGAGAGAAATAGAAAGTGACAATTGGAGAGACGGAGAAAGTGAACATTGGAGAGGGGAAGAGAGTGAAAGATGGATAAATGGATGATTTGAGAGGGAGAAAGTGCCAATGAGAGAAGGAAATGAAAAGAGAAGTGAAAAGAAAGGAGAGAGAGAGAATGGAAAGAAACCACAGAGATCCGTGACTGGCGACAGTAACAAGTCGTATTAGGGAGTTGGAGAGAGACAATAAAATCTCCGATGGACCGCACATTCCATCAAATGAATAGTAGAGACAGGAGTGCTTATGTGTAATGGCGAGGCTAGGACTGCTTCAAAAGCCATTCCCCCGCCGCTCTCCAAGTGTAAGTCACAACAACATGTATGAAGTCGGGGAAAGAGGATGTGACTTTCTCCTGCAGATTCCTCACATGATCGTCCAGACTAAAACAAGGAATTCGCACATTTCAAGCACGACAACCACTTTCTGTCTGCAAACCTCGCAGTCTTAAAGAACTTCCTTTCTACATTTGAGTCTTCATATCCAACTTCTTCTTCTTCTACTTCCCTTTATTCCACATTGACACGGAGGAAATTCTGGAATTTTTCTTTCCTTCCTCCCATCATTTAACATTGCTTCCATAATTCTTCTTTGCTCATTGCCTCCATTTTATTTTACGATTCATCAATATTTACTTCCTGCTCGTTTCACACCTTCGTCCACTTACTGCTGCCTTATTTTTCTCCAGTATGCTGCCTTCCTTTTCTCCAGTATGCTGTCTGGCTCGATTTTGACTTTCCTTTGCTTATGGTTAGCTATTTATTTCTACCAATTTCCTCTGTTTTTCCGCCTTTTGCGACTCTTCTCTGAAACACAATAATCGTGTCTCTCCAAGCGCATCAATCCTGTATTATTCGCAAGTGTTTCAGTGAATTCATTGATTCCTTTTTTGCACGCTTTCAGTTATTATACTACCTCGATTTTGATTCCGAGTTCTCTCCCTAATTTCGCAAAAAAAAGGACACTTGAACATTCCCGCCGTGTTATTACTTCCCACTTATCGCACTCTAGCAGGCTACCCCGTTTTATCCGGCGACTGCTTTGCGCCAGTAATAAGGAAATCTTTTTTTTTCACAAAGTACATTCTTCATCACTCTTTTCTCCTCTAAAAAAACACTTCGCCTCAATGATTGACAAAGATAAACTTGTTGGTGGTCCTGTCGCCGGCACTTTCATAATTGCGGCCCCTCTTTTCCCTCGTCTTCATTGCCCCGCTCGTGCTACCAGCACAATGGTCATAAAGCTCTCGGCTCATAAAAAAATTCCAGACATGAACTTAGTACATGCATTGAACACAGTACAGGAAAATATATAAAAAAAAAGAAATGGTATAGAGGAGGAAAGAAAGAGCAGCCCTCAAAGGAATGCGAGGACCACTCGAATTGTTCTTATCAATTTAACGAAAGGGGTAAGGAATGGGAAAAGTCGTTGGAATAGTAGAGTGTGTTTGTGCGGTTAAATTTTCCCTCTCTCTCTCTCGCCATTTCTCTCTTTGTACAGTTTCCACTACCCTCGCAAATCAACTTTTCAGACACTTGTAGCAATAATAAAGATTTTGCGATTCTTTTCCCTCTCTCTCTCTTTCTCTCTTCTACCATTCTCTCTTGGGCGTAGAACACATATGTAAATACAAAAGAGGGAATTTGCGGAGGAGTTACCCCTTTTTTCCGCCTTTCTACCAGAAGAGTCGTAAAAAGCCTTTGCACATTTCTTTCTTTCTCTCTCTCTTTCTCTCACACTTGTCGCCCACCAAAGAATTATGAATATAAACACAATCAGAGTATTTACGCAACCGTCGCCCTTTATTCTCCCAGGAAAAAGTACCGTCTCCTCCCTCCGGCACTGAGGAAACACACATGTGTACACACCGAGACCCAGATAACGTCATTAGAACTTTTCACCCAGCCTGGAATGCGTGTGTGTGGTGTGACTCGACACACACGGAGATCCTTATCACTCTTTTCTCTCTCCTAAATAGAAAAACTTGGTCTGGAGTGGGTGCAATTAATTCTTCATAATTATTACTTGCAAGTGACATGCATGACAATGCATGTCATTTCTATTTGTCAAGCCATGTTACCACTTTTTTCTCTCTCTTCCCCCGCTCACGTTGTAATGTGGTCAAAATCTGGAGGACGGAGAGAGGCAAGAAGGAGAGAGCACATATGGTCCGTGTAAACGTCACTCTTTCCCTACTGTTTTTCTCATTTTTTTCTGAAGGAGGACATTTCCCCACAGACGCCCACTCCGACGACAAATTTTTGGGTAAATACGAAGAATTTCTCACGATTATTCATGGATACATTTTTTTTAATGCCAGACCATGATTGTGTCCTTTTATTGTATATGAAGCAATTTATAATCTGTACGATCGTAAATGCAAGGAGCAGACGTTCACACTAATGAATTATACAAAATGTATTCTAGGCATATTTTTTTCAGGAAAGAGTAAACCTCATGCGTTCATAACTTCAGCAGATTCATTATGGAATATTTGTAGGAATGATTTATGTTTTGCGTTTATTACATATCTACACATAATCTCACATTCTTTCCATAATTCCCAACTATTCCTATTTCATTATTCAACATGGATAACCTGCTGGTATAAATTCGCTGTTGAACTCCAAGTATACATAATTTGTGAAAACAACCAGGGGAAATGAATAGCAAATGTGCCCTATAATGGTAGACTTCATGCTATACTTTATTTTTTCGGCAGTAGTTTAACTTTTTAATGCAATAGCGAGAATAATTACCCATTTTTGTCTCTCTACCGAAGCGCGGGGCTATATCCTCAGAATTTAGAATCGACTGATTATCCATTTATGCTCAGGGCCGGGGGATGCCATTAAGGTTGCCATCGCTGTTACAAAAGGAGGAAATCTCTTGTTACATAAATGGAATTTTTTAAATATTAAAAGAGAGATTTCCCCAGGTTTTTTTTACTAGTCTTGAATTTCCTGAAACTTAAAAAATGCTATAGGGAGAGAGAGAGTATAGCCCATTTCTTTGGTACTCATCCTATTCATTGGAAAAGCCACTAACTTTTAATGGGTCCTCCACCATTCCTCATCCTCTCCGTCCGATGGCTGAGAGGTAGGAATGCCGGTGAATAAAAGTTTATTTCCTGAATTGTGAAGTACTCGTATCAAAATCCTCCTAATTGAGTGCCAGAAAGTGAAGGAGAAGGACAGGGATATTCTGGGTCCTCATAAAATAACAGGGGAATAAAATAACTATGTTATGATATTTTATCTATTTGAATATTGGCAACAGTATCAAATTACAGAAAACTTTCTGTACTGATAAATTGAGGACGTGGAACGAGAGGAAGGAGAAAAAATGATCCGAACATCTACCTTCCGATCTCTTTCTGCAACAAAATTGGCGAAGAAGCCTAAGGCGGCCTTTCCAGGTACAGCATGTCAAGTTCATGCAGGGGAAATGTATTAGTCATAACAAGTTCTTTCGCAAGACTGCCATCGTACGTGTTTAAACAAACTCCTTTTTGCATATTTTTTTAAAATACATACATGTGACCCGCATCTTTTTCATGAGCTATAAACGCATTTTTCTGCCATTTAGCAGCAGGAGCATGAGGGTCCGCGTGACTACACTGATCACCCCAGGCTGGCTGTTCCCCTTTTATTTGCTTTGAAAGTTTTGTGAACAAACAATAATGAAACAAAATCTCTAAAAAATTATAAATAATTATAACAAATTGAATCTTTACTATAAAATGAATCACCGCCTGACTACAATGACATTTCATTAAATTTCTGCAGGAATTAAAGAGTAAAAAGTTGTTCGTAAAAAATTCAAGCAAGTCCTTTGGGTAAGAGATAAGTTGCATTTGGGTGCCAGCGGATTTTTTTTCCTCACAACTGAAAACCATTTTTTGGCCACCGTTACAGTACATATTTTTCTGAAGCTATCTAGGAAAAAAAAGTTCCTTGGAGCGGGCAGAGTAGGTGTTTGCTCCAGTTAGCTTTGACAAGGGAAGAGCATGTGTGCTCGCTACAAATTTACAGATAGGGAAAATTCATGAAGACATTTATTTGAGGAGCAAAACGATTATTTCGATATGCCCATTACCATTGACTGTATTTATACGACGGAATATTTGTTATTACTACGCTCAACTACAAAACATCTCTCGCATTCACTTCACTTTCTTTCTCCCCAGGAGAATTCTCAAACCACTACATCTTCCTACGGTATAATGATAAGGTTTTCCTACCAGCATTTTTTTTTGCAGATGACTACTAGTCCGTGCACCTCTTCACATAAAAAAAAATATACAGGAGACATTGACCAAAGGGGCAAATTTGAAGAGCTTCCACGCGTCTACTCACTAATATACAAGAGATACTGAGAGCGGTGCGGAGAGCGAGATAAGTGTACGAGGCCATACTTAGCGCAAATATTCGGAGCTGTGTGATTTTTTCCGCAGTAAAAACAAACACACAATAAGGATGAAAAGACAGGGGGAAATGCAGAAGTGGAACACGCGGAAATGATGATGAGACCACCCGCAAGGCTTCACTTATGTACAGGATTTTTAGGCTGTTCACAAGGCAAAAGAAAAAAAAAGAAATATCCGACAGTCAGAAACTATAATACGTGGTGACCGATTGGAGGAACGAGATGGAAATCTTCATTGAAAAATATTGAACGAATCAAATAATGAAAGTCACGAGGGAAAATATTGAGGCAAAAGGGTGTATTCCAAAAGATTAATGATTAGACTCAAAAGGGAAGGAAACGAGTGAAAGCAGGAGATTAAGATAAAACTAAGAGAAAAATTATACTGCATGAAATGAAAAGGGATACCAAAAAACAGAGCAGAGGAGAACATGAAAAGAAAAGTAGGAGAAACCAAGAACACAGACACGGAGAGAAGAAAAATAAACAATATTAGAGAGGGAATTCGGGAAAAAGAAAGAGAAAGAAAGTAATAGAAAGAGGAAGAAAGCAGGAAAAATAAAGAGAAAGAAAATAATAGAAAGAGGAAGAAAGCAGGAAAAAGAAAAATAAAGAGGAAGAAAGCAGGAAAAATAAAAATAAAGAGAAATAAAATAATAGAAAGAGGAAGAAAGCAGTAAAAAACACCCGGAAAAGAGTCAAAATAATAAAGACAGAGAGAATAGAAGGCGAACGTTGAAAAAGTAGAACAAATATCATTTTGAAAAAAAAAATAATCAGAACGAGGGAAAAGCATATTCGAAAAGACTGAATGTAGAAGAGGAACCTCCTGAATCGTTGAATGGGCTGTATAAAACAAAAGGGAAGCTCAAGTTGGATCGTTCAGAGACAAATTACAGGATTGGGACTGCAGCAGAGGAGAAAGTGAAGGGCGAGCCAGAGCATGAGAGAGAGAGAGAATATAATACATAATACATCTCCATGGAATTCAACCACTCGTGTCATGTTTCATTGCCCGACGAGCGCATTGAAATGATGAATACGTTTGTTATTTTGCAAAGCACAAAAGCCTTTCACCCTTCGGTGGACGCAGAAAAAGCTCAAGAGCGACGGGGAGATAGAAGGACGTGAAAATGAATTGGATGCCGGATAAATAGGATGAAAAAAGAGTGAGACAGTGGATGAAAATGTGAACGAGTGAGGAATGACACTCCACACAATTCCTGAGAATCTTCAAGGGGAAATGCATTTCCTGGGATTATTCCTATACTTGTTGTTCTCTACTCTGCCTGAATATAAGCGTGTTACAAAAAAAATATTCCCTATCATTATTCTTTGGGCGAGTCTCAATCCAACTGTCATTTGCAGTGTTCAACAATCACAAGAGATTTGCTCTCCCCAAGGAATGTTCCAAGAGAAACGAATTTCCTCTCACAGAGTCCTTTGCTGCCCACCTGCCTGTCTCCTCCAGGCTCCGGGCCAACTCGCTCTTTCTGTCTACTCATGCAACAAATGTGCTGAGGAGAAATACCTCTTAGGGAAGGGACTAGTAAAGATGAAAGCTGGAAATGCCCTCAAGTCACATTTTCTCTATCCCATTCCCAAATAATTGCATTACACGCCCGAAATAATCAAATCGTTCTTGTTTGTAGATTCAAACCCGGCAAAAAATCACCGGCGTCTCCCCCCTTTTTTTATTCATTTACACACATTTCCCCGACATCTTCGCCTGTCACTTTTTTTTGGAAAATCAACAACCTTTTTTTTTATATTTTATGTACCTCACATAAAACTTTTTTCTGTATTGGAACTTTCTCCGTAGCAGTAAAAAAAACATTTACGTAGAAAGAATGGAGAAAGTCGGGAGTAGAGCTTCCTTTCTCAGGGAGAATCTATAGCATGAAGTTTGAGAAAATAAATCTCTCATGCTAAATCATTGGAGATCGGAGCCGAACAAAGGATTACCATTTTTATTGCATTTGATCAGGTAAAATCTGGATCATATAAAAAAGGAATATTTTACTTTACATTCGTTCGTCTTTCTCTCTTTCTCTCACTTTCTCCCTCTCACTCTTCTGTCTCTCTCCCATACATCTCTCCGAAGAAAGACGTCAGTCAAATAGAAACGGCGCCCCTAATGTAATATTTTTGCAAGCTTTTTATATGAAAAAATCATGTGAAAAAATCTAGCCGTAATCTGGGAACTCGTTTGAATTATTCTTTTTACAAGCCCAATATTTACTTTGATCAAACGCCGGTATTTTTGGTCGAACTTCCCCTCTCCCCCCTCCCCGAAAAAAAGATACACAATTTGGCGTGTTTAAGAGTTGTTGTCCTCGACCATTCGTGTGTATTTTTAGAACATGTAGGCTATAAATAGGGAAATTTAGAAGTTGCGAGAGAAGCCTCTTAACATATTGTGGGGGTCGTCGGAGTTACACAAACCCACATAATGTATCAGGACTGTTAGGAAATTGGAAACAAAGCCATTATTACAGGGGAAGTCCATTCATTGCGGAGCGGCTTCCTATTTTGTCTACTCACTTTTATGGCTTTCTTTGGACATTTGTGGGTACAGCCAAGGGAGAGAGCACTCCCCACCGTTAATTGATTGTGTGCCCGGAGGGGGGAAAAGGGAAGGCTCGCGACCCCAGGGAAATCCTAGCAGTAGTAGCAACTTCTGGCATGGCAAAGGAATAATAGTTAGTTAGAGTCCAATAGGAAATAAATATGAATGTCAGATTGCAACCGGGACTTTCTTGTGGTTTCTTCCTATTGTTTCTTCCTCTTAAAAGGGAAATGGAAAAAAACAGGAGTTTCTTCATTTAGACAAAAGTAATATAAGGAAATAAAGAAATGGGATCTCCGTCTCTGTCTTTCTCTTACTTCTCAAGTAATTACAAGTGAGCACGGAATCAGAATAAATGGCTGGAGTCAATAGTAAATGGCAATTGTGTGGTTTTTTTGGGAAGGAAGGCAATACGGGAGGGGAAAAGTGATAAATATGGATGAGACACGTGCGCTGACGTTCTCTCCTCTTCACGGCACCTCACGTCAGTCCCATTTCTCAAGTCCAACTTCTCATTACACTTTCTCAACACAGTCAAACAAAGTCCGGAGGGACCTGTTTTCGGAAATTCTGGTTACAAGAAAAATGCCACTGGATACGAGCTATCTGTGCAAAATGTCCCTCAGAGTGAAATTAAGTATATAAATAATGCAATTAATGTGTAGAAATTAAAAATAGAAATAACCAATTGAGGGCAATACAAATTTAAGAATTAAGATTGAATTTTCAGTCTTGTAATTTTCGAAAAATTTCGGCCATCTTACGTCGACAGAAGTCGGTTAAGTTATTCCATCTTCATGCATGCCCAATCATGTTAAGCCCGTGAAAGTCAAATTCACTGTTGCTTAAGAAAAAAGATGTAGAAATAACAAGAGAAAGATATCGGTGAGAATGCTCTGACGCTCTCATTTCCATGCTCCCAGTTGTTTTCTCAGAGGATCCTTCAAAATCGTGGGAGCTTCAAGCGACTCGGTGAAAGTAGAAAGATGACTGGATATGGAAGAGAAAGAAAAGCAGGAGACTTTGATGTCTCAGAAAAAAAGGTAGGAGTAGACCAAAAAAGGGAATTCCTTGGAGAATGGAGGAGATACATATAGATTTCGTACTTTTTTTGTTAAAAGAAATTAATTCGACATACTCCCTTTCATTTTCTTCTTATTCTGAATTCATTTAACATTCCTTCAGATCCTTCAAAATTCTCTCCATGGCTCCTTCCAAAATTACTTTGGATCCTTCTCCAGCCTTCTCTGCTTTTCTTCCAGTTTCCTCCAGGCTAAACCACTTTCCTTGATGCGGGATTGGATGCACTAACACACATTAAATTTACCGGGAGAAGATCGACAGGGGAAGCCTCTGTGGATGAAAGTTCTCTCCTTCCATGTCAGTCGCAAATGATCATTTCCCCCTTTCAAATTCAACCTCGTATGTATCACCGGAATTATCCAGTTCAATGTCTTCCCCAGTTTTTCCTCATTTCTTTCGTCAGCCACCAAGATTTGCTTGCATTTCCCATTATAATGTATAAATAATTGAGTAGAATGGCATAATCTAGTCAAACAACAGTCTAGTCAAAACAACAGAAAACTGCGGTTCCATTGATTTAAACAAATTATAATTGTAAATACTACCCATTATTTACAGGGTGGTCCATAGGTTGTGTATGTACACTATTTCCCCTATTTTACAGTGGATTAATTGGCAAAACAGTGGCTCGTCCCTTTAATTTTATTTTCGGGATCGTGCAGTATTAAATCCTGTAATATGGACTGAATACAATAAGATTAACATATAGTATTGCCGATATGAAGCATATCGTTGTTGAAGAAACATATATAATCATCTCTACCACACGCTAATTCACAAAGTGACCATCTCCATTCTGCCTCTGTGCATAAAGTAATGAAGCCCATTAAAAATCAAATAAATGCCCGCAGGTCTTGGACGAAATACCGCACTTATACGTTCCTTTTAGCTAATTATCCGTCCAATCGTAAGTTTAAATTTTAGAACTAAATTGCATCGAACTAAATTCTGGAACCAAACGTGTATACAGAATGAGCAATTTAACAATGAAAATTAATTTATATAGATTGATTAGTGAGTAACTAAGATTATAAAATCATAAAATTTCTTATGATCTTTGTTTTGACAAGTTTATTCAATTTTCTTGGTTTTAATTTATTTTTGGAGATGATCACTTACTATACGAAAGAAAAATGGAAATGATCACTTCGTGAATTAGTGCTCGGTGGAGATGATTACGTATGATTCTTCACCGACGATATGAATGTAAATGCTGAATGCAAGGATACATACATTGGATGATAAACACCGTTTTTTGCACCTTCGCACTCTTTTACTGGGGGAATGAACAGATACAGCGGAAAGGAGATAGGCCCCAATTTCAATCACGTCTGTCAAGGGACATTATGAGAGCAGACAGCTCTTAATGAGCTATTACTGCGGCAAATCAAGGCGGCTTTATCTCCCCCATCCTTTCTCTCTCTCTCTCTCTCTCTCGCTTTCTCTCTGCCTTTTCTCATCCCCCGGACACTCTCACTCTCGCATTCAGTGCCTCACTTTGATGTCGGCGGCTGATAGGAAGACAAAAGGGGAGCGTTACCCTTCACTCACTTGTAATTATGTAAAGGAAGGGATTATGTAAGATTTTATGAAACAAGAGCCAGTGTTGTGCAAGTGGCCCCTGCGGATAAACGGCACAGTGTTATATCCTTCCAAAAAGCCTCGAGAGGGAAAAGGGAGGGTGCTGTAGATAGAACGTTTGCTAGTTGCGTATTATTAAATGTCTATTATTATTATTGACTGAAGTCGCTTAATGAACTCTATGCAAATAGTTCTCTCCCTACACATTCACTTTCATTCCAATCATTTTTCAACTTATGCTTCCTCGTCGAGCTAGAGCGGGATAATTGATTCCCACCAGGGACTCTGGCCGTCGGCATTCAACACTTGAGCTGGGGAGCGTCCTCCCAAATAAGGTTAATTTTGCCCTAAACACACACGTTGGATATGAGCGTGAAAATTCAACTTTCCTTTTTCCCCGGATTTTGTTACAAAGATCTTCCTAGGACTGGTGTCAGAGCTTATCCCAAGACAATGTAGGGAGCTCTGAGATCAACGAAAACGGGGAAATATGTCATGGAATGTGTCAGAACATTATACACAAATGACCCTGTGACATGTTGGGCTTTCACCCGTGCAAAAAAGAGACATTACAGGAGTGGAATAACGACGGAATGTATGTATTCTTTTAGGAATTTATGAGCCTTGGAGAGTGAAGGCCATTGCTGTGCATGACCGTTCTATATGTATAGGGATAGGATAATTACTAAGGGTCTTTGTCACATTTGATACGGTGGATGTTGGAGTAAATTGTGTGGGAAGCTGGAAATGAAAAAGTGGGGCCAATTCCCACTAATGGGAGGGGAGTTAAGTCCCACAATTAGGTGATCATTGGGTCGGAACAGTAATTCTTGCAATTACGCACACACATACATCCACCATCTTGTTCTCGACTTTCCCCTCATGGAAACTCTCATTTTGCATTATTTCCTTTCTCCTCCATCAATTTGCTGGGGCCTTCACAACTTTCTAAGCCACTACCTCATTTTATTCTTTCTTTTCCCCCTCGGGTTGTCTTCTCCTTGTACTTTCTCTTCCACTTATGGTCCTTCCACGGACCTACCAGCCTGCCCTTACATTGTCTTTCCAAATGCATGGAAAGCTGACGTAATGTGTACTTTCCTTGCTCTAGCTTTTTCTTCCTAAATGGTTCAATACGTCTTCTTTTTGCGTTTATGTGTACACTGGTTTCCTCTCCCGCACTTTCACTGTATATCCATTGTCTTTCATCATTGACTTTCTCTCCTAGTCTCCAGCTACTGCCTCTCATTTTTATCATCTGTTAGCGTTTGGCGATCTGCATTTTCTTCCTGCTGTTCTTTTTCTGTTTCTCCCTCCATTTCTTGTTTTCGGTTTCTTAGCACCTGTTTTCGATTTTCTTTCTAATTTTTTTTATTCCGAATAGTTTCTCCATTATCTATTTTTTTAATTCGAATAGTTTCTCCATTGTCTATTTTTTTATTCCGAATAGTTCCTCCATTGTCTATTTTTTTATTCTGAGTATTTTCTCCAGTTTTTATTTTTTTTATTCTGGTATTTTCTCCAGTTTCTAATTTTTATTTCTCTATTTCCTATTTTATTGCTATTCTTTTCGATTTTTATCCGTATTTTCTACTTTTTCCTCTCTTCCTAAACTTCCATAATTTTATTTTATTCTCTCAAATTTCTTTTCCTTCCTATTCCTTCTTTCACCTTATTTCCAGCTGTGAATTTTCGTTTTGTTCTGTTATTCCTCTTAACTTAATTGTTTTGTTTACTTTGTCTCTCTCGTTCTGTTAATTTTATCTTTCCACATTCTCGCTTTGTTCGTCTTCCCACCTTGTATTTCCCTTTATATGTTTCAAGTTTTCTCGTTTTTCATCTCTTGCTTTATTTATTTCTGTCTTCATAGCTTCGTTGCTTTATACGTTTACAGCTTTGTTGTCTTAACGCTAGATTGGTGCTGATAATCTTAATTTCCGCCTTCTTTCTCTCCACATTGGTCCTCCTGAGACCTTTAAAGATGGCATGGTCTGGATTTTCTCCATTTCTTTGAGCCACCCCATTTGATCTTATTGGGGAATAAATGAGTGTGTAAACAAAACAAATGGGGTGCGGGAGATGGCCAATAATTCTTGTTCATCATTCCTTCAAAGTTTCGACAGACTGGCCCCAAAAAAATTACAGTCTGTACAAATAAAATGTCTCCATACACGAATGGAAAGGACAAGGTAGACGGGACATTGAGGAGAAGTTACAATCTCCACAAATTACCAACACACCTTCCCTGCACCTGTACTCACAAGGTCCGCTGGTCCCGCTTTCCATTTCGCCTCAGAGAAACCAATAATACGGGAATTACAGTGGAAAGAATGTTCCATGGAGACGCGTAATCACTTTACTTTCCCCACACACATGAGACAAGGGAAGAGGGTGAATTTGAGATTACAGAGGTTATGGCGAGAGACTTTATTTTCTTTTCACCCATTTCGTGCAATTATCTAAAATGAAACCAGTAACAAATTGCGGGGGGAGAAAATCCGTGTAATATGGTGGGACGGGGAAAGCTTTCCTTTTTTTTCCACCAGCATGGAGAAATGGAGGATTGCACAATTCCATTACACACGGTCATACCTCCAGTGACTCTTCTCCTTGTTTCAGGTTCTGGTTACAGAAGTCTCCTCACAACTCGCGGGAGGAGGAGTAGACGCTAGGAAACTTTTCTGCTCAAGATGAAAACTTTATGTTGTTTACTCCTCCGTCCCCCCACACACACATATGTACGTACAGGCACAACAAATAAATATATAGAAGGCCCTTAATTGTGCTAGTGCATGCTCGCAAAGTCTCTCCTCCGAGGGTTTTTCTTTTTCCTCTCCCTATTATTAGCTCCAGTGAATAGTCAGCCTTACTACAATGTCAAACTAAGGCTGGCGGCGGTAGAGGCTTTGGAGGGACGAAGGAGAGTGGCTAAGCGAGGGAGTCAGATGGAGAGAGAGACACGAAATGAGATTCTCTCACAATAAAAGTGCATCATATAGCTCATCCTGTCCATGTTTGCAAGGGCGAGAAATTAGCATAGTTTTCTATCACAAACAACGCGTCTTCTGTAACAAGACCCAAGCCAGCAATCAGCCTCGCTGGACTTTTTGTGGAGAGGAACGTAAGCGAGAGAGCGAGAGAGAGAAAGGAGCGAGAAAGAGAGAGAGAGAGAAATGAGAGAGAAAAAGAGAGAGAAAAACTTGCAATAAATTCTCTTCATCTCCCTGAATGAAATGCAAGCTGAGTGGTGAGAAGTTGTTCCTGGTTCATCTAATATCGTCAAAACATGTGGGCTCCTTGTCTTCATCATCTCATCTCATCTCTCGCTCTCTCTCTTGCTCTCTCTCTCTCTCGCCCTCTCTTCTTCTCCTCCTCCCCTGCCTCATCACCATCTTCATCAAATGTAATTACACCTTGAGCTCTTCTCCCCGCATAAAGTAATACAAAAGGCGTGTGTGAGCTCTTGTACGAGGTCCCAACATGAGTCAAACTCTTCCTCATCATCATCATCACTAGTTTAATTCTTCCCTCCAAAACATTGTATCTTCACAGCACCATAAAACTCTTGCTCCCTCCTAGGTTTCAGGGGTTGTCTAAAAAATATTCTCACTTCCCGCATCATCGGACCCGCAGGGGGCTAGAAAGTGACCTTGGCCTTCCTCCGAGGGGTGCTAAAGTTTATTTATTTTTAGTGGTATTTAGAATAAGAAATTTAGTCATTAGCATAGGCATAAAACGCATCCAGAATCAAATTTCCGTCTTTTCTCCCCTTTTCGGAGGAGAGTAGGACATTGAAGCAAAGTAAGTCTTCTTCTAATTTTTTTGCAATGTTTTTGAAATCTGAATAAAAGCGGTGTTTGAAAATTAAAGGGGAACTATCCCTAAGAGAACATGCATGGTCGTTGTGGTGAAAGGGAGTAGGCAGGGGTCTGATTAATAATTAGGCCTCGCCACATCACAAACCATCACAAGTGTGAGGAGAAAAGTTTAAATGTGTGTTATATACAGGAAAAGGCCCTCTGGTTATACACCTTCCTATCCAAGACGAGGAGACTGACTCTTTCTGTTGTGGCTTTTAGAAAAAGTCTGGTAGTAGTTCCTTGTCCAAAGTTAAACTCTTCCTTCCCTCTCTCTCTCGCTCTTTTCTGTCTGTCTGTCTCTCTTTCTGTCCAAAAAATAACTTTAAGCAAGGTGTATAGCTGTAAGCTTGTCAACAGATTCACTTTTGGGGAACTTGTTAATTTGTTAGCTTGCATTATTTTCACACTTCATCATTCTTCAAGTAGCCCTCTCTCCTGCTCCTCCGTCCAACTTTTTCGAGTAAGTTATTACTCGCGCTCAAAAAATTAACTTCACCCAAACCGCGCTCATTCAGCTGTCCCCACACAAATTCCTACCTCGAAAGCAACATGATTGTTAGCTTCGTAACGGTAGAGGGGAGGACAAAAAGCACATGGTAAGAAGTAGGAGTTAGCCTTTTTTTTAAAGTGAAAAATTGCCGTAAGAGCAAATAAATTAGAAGGAGGAAGTGAATGGCTAGGCTTGGATGGTGAGAAAGGTAAAGTGAAGGGGGAAAAGCCGGGAATGTAAATGGGACACTAGAAAAAGCCATATCTCTGTCCTCCAAAGTCATGTGACTGTCAATCCACCCACTGCCTCCAAGGAACGTCCTTAGTCTCGAGTTAAAGCAGTCACTACAGCGAGCTTCTAGGCTGTACAGCAATAACATGTCCTTTTTGCACCATTCACGTTTTTTGTCCTCCGTAATCGTGGATGTGCGTAATGGTAGAGGAATCGGCGGGAAGCAAAAGGAAAAAAATATCGGTCATGTTAGCTCTTTTGGAGAGCGACAGCAAATGTGAGACTTGCGAGTGTTCCATTGCTCTGCCATTGCCTTGTTGCCAAGAAACAAAGACACATGTTGTGGGCTGAGACGAGAGGCTTTATAATAGCCACTGGCATGGGGATGATCATGGAGGGAAGGGAAGGTTTCTTTCCCCATTTTAGCCAGACATTGACTCATTCTGGGACATAACAATAATAATTCCCTATCACCAAATGGGATGAAGGAGGGTCTTGCTTTTTTTTATTTTATTATTTTACCCTCACTTCTCCCTTTTCCCCTCTTTCCTAGCATTTTCTTCCATACTTTGGTTTTTTCTAGAAGTGTGCTTATTTTCGGGAGTGTTTTACTCTTCTTTAAGTTTGCAACTTGGAATGTTTTGAGTGTTCTAAGGGGGAAGGACTTACTCCTTCCATTTTCAAATCAGTCAACGTTTCTTCCGACATTTCCCTCTCTCTCTCTCGAATTACTTTCTATTCTGTTTTGCCTCCACCGCACTTCCCTCTCCTTCACATCTGTAGAGTGGTTGTTTCCATTCTCTTTTGGGCTCTCTAATACCGCGAAATTTTGCTTCAATGGACCCATCCTCCAATCCCTCACGCTGCCTTTCCTTTTTGTTTTGTTCCCAGATTCAGTACGGATCTATGCTTTTCCCCACAATGAGAGTGTTCCAAGCCGTTTCCCAACCAGATTGGTGGATTTAAAGCATACTAAACATCCTTTGGACACACAACATGAGGGAGCAGAAGCCTGTTCAGTTTGCAAGTCCCAGCTCATTGAGAGCCTTCAAAGAAAGAGAGAGAGAGAGAATCTAATTCGGGCAAGGAGTTTATTAAATTTCCAAACTGACTTTGTTATATTCAGGATTGTTCCCTCTTTTGGCCGGGACATGGTGAGGGGAGATTACACTTATCGCCAATTTCCTTTCCATAGCCCTTTCTCTCTCTCTCGCCCTCTCTCTTTCTCTCTTACCCGCTCCGTGGAAAGTTCCAAAGGATATAAGCTGGCGTGAGTAAGAGGATTTGTATCAGGAGGTCCTCTGGAACTGCTGAGGCTTCGGTCCAGATGAGCGTCACACCTCCATTCGTCTCACCTCCATGTAGGGAAGGTGGACATGTGAGACAATGACAAATACGAGGAGGCTGTAATTTCTCCCTCGATGAATTTTTTTTATCCCTCTTATGGACTTGTGCTATATTTGACCACAGACGGTTTTTTTAATCTAAAAACAGAATCATGTTCTTGAGGACAGTAAATATATGAAGTTAATTGAAACCTGCTGATTTCTTGACATCCTTTTTTTTTGCCTACGGGGAAGCCTTTCATTCGCACATAATTCTGGACCGAATGGTCCAAATAAATGGAGCTCGCCCCAAAATAGTCATCCAACTCTTTCCACACACTATTTCCACACAAGCAATGAACTTGTTTGTGTGTTGTTTTGCTGTCGTCTAGACAGAGCCGTGTGAGGGAGGAACTATGCATAATATGTGCTGGAAATTACAGGCGTTTTTACATGTTTATTACAGTATAGAATGTGCTGGGGAGAAATGGTTTTTGCTCTTGGAACAAGATGTTTTTCCTCACGAATGTCCCACCGCCTCCCTCTGACTTGGCAATTATCCTGACGGTCCAAAATAAAGCAATTGCAGAAGGCCGTATATGGAGCGAAAATTATTCATTCCCTACCACTTGCCTTCCGCGTATAAAACCTTTAAATCCCTCTCTCGCTCTCTCCATCTCCATCTCTCCTCTCCCACACTCACCCAAAAGGACCTTTTGTTTCACTTTGGCAGTCGGCAACTTTTTGAAATGAAACTTTTCTGGAGAATGATGGGGGACGAGTAAAGCTGGTGATGATGGTAGGAGTGATGATGATGACACATTGGATTCTTCTCCTTTTCACCAAGGCGAGAAGCACCCCATGGAGATCTCTTCCCTTAATCCTTTGGCGGAATAAATTATGGGGCCAGAGTAATGACAATTTCCACTAATAGTTCCCCCTTCCAGGGATTAAACGTCCTTTCTCTTGCGTCACTAATTTCATTTTTGTTTGTTAGAGCGGCAACTATACCATAAACACTTGCAATCTTTCCCTTTTTTGCGAGGTAAACGTACGTCGAGTTTTTTGTGCACAGCTATTTTTTGCAAAGAGACATTTTTTGCAATAAGAAATTTTTTGCGCCCAAAAATTGTTAGATTATTTTTTGCACTTCCATTGCCTACTTTTAAATGACTTTCCATAATTTCACTAGGAAAGCCATGGAAAGACGGGGAAACATACAATTGCGTACAATTGCTTTCTACAAATATTCACCAACCTTTCAACAATTTCCCTCTTCATCTCCTGCCTTCACTTGAATCCTTGCGGTATTTCCTTCTATTCATTTAATTCATTACTATACAAGCACGGCCTTAAGAGTCAATGGGATTTGAGATGAGATACGTTGAAAGTTTAGCCTCTGTGTCTAGGATTACATTCCTCTTCCGCCTCCTCCTCATCCTCCTCATCCTCCTCATCCTCCTCATCCTCCTCATCCTCCGCCGTCCCCTCCTCCCTCCCTCCTCCTTCACACATGGAAAATTAGAATACAAACGACTTAAGATGGGAGTGTCACGAGGTCGACGTAATACTCGACTGTCCTGAAAGTGGAGAGGGAGTTCCCTTGAGAGTCAATATCAGAGGGGAGCATTAATTAAAGTGACACTCCATAGTTTAATTACGGGACACGTGTGTGTCACTCCAAGTCTCGAGCAAAATCTCTCCGCACACGACTCCCAAAATGTCTATGTAAATGCGGACAATGTCCCAAGTCAGCGTCGCCTACACTGTATTTATTTAAACTTATACTCTCTTCAGCGACGACTGATCCCAAGTGACATACATAATATATGTATACGTACATAACGTTAGATATAATAGGTATCTATACGCATAGCTCAAGCCTCCAAGCACCTGGGCTTAAACTCTATAATACCAATGAATAATAACCACCCTCATTTTTCTTTTGTCTGCCCGACCCCACCTTCCGTGGCGAGGCTCCAATAACTTTCCGGAGCAGCTAAAAATGATGTATGATGGCAGATTTTATTACGGTTCTAACGCCCTCCCATTCCTGCAGAAGGAGTACAAGACAAAGGACGATGCTCATGTAATTCCGAACCAATTAAAAAGCATAGGTTTACATGCCTAAACGTTGACGATGAAGAAATGCGGCTTGGCCTCACAAGCCTATGCCCTATGCATTTAATGGGAAAGGGAACTTTGAATGTCTTGGACGGGAAAACTTGTCCTCAGATGTGGTCGGCCTCAGGTAATAATTACGACTGCTATGACGACTTCCCTTGTGGCCACCGCACTAATGAAGATCAACAAGTGAGGCTTGTTGATGAGATGATCATGTTGATGATCTCTCTCGACTTCTATTTTCTCACAACTCATTATGTCCATTGACACATTCACTCCTCATTAGAATTGACACCTTGTTTGCATGGAAGCAAATGACTACCAATGTTTCCCCAACCATTCATCATCATTAATATTTCGCCGTCAATTAGGCCCTTCATTGACAAGCTCGCTCACTGTCCGCTATGAAATGGATGAATTTCTGCTTGTGCTGGTCTGACTCAGACTTTCCGTGCTTAGTAATTGCAAACAATTGCAATTCCCATGCAAAATGACTCGAGTACACGAGTAAACAAGTCATTTGGAAGAGGAAGCCAGTGAATATTGCTGGTAGCTAAAGTGATCGAAAATCCTTAGATAAATGTGAAAACAAGCAGAATTTGCTCCACAAAGGACTTTTTTAATTATTGAGAGACAAATCAAGTGGAAGTGATTATTGCCATCAACACCACTCCAATTTCATGATGAGGTTTTTGCATAATAAGAAAGCTAAGTAGCTTGGCAGTGAATGCCATCATTGGAGGGGAGGAATTGACAAGAAATGAAGTTGGTGTAAACAAGGCTGTTATGGATTTTTTGGCGAGATTTTTTGTTGTGAAGAGAAAAAAAAACACAATGTTTACACACGCACCTCCTCCGGCCCTCCTCCGTATGGTGTGTGAATGGAACTGTTGTTGACATAAGCCCTGACTTGTCAGTGAAGGCTTTGATTATCATCATGATAATGATGACGTCCAATGTTACGAGCATTCCCTCAAGGAATTGACGTCTGTGTCACACTCTCGGCGTGTGTACTTTTTTTTTTTTGCCAGTGGAAGAACACAGCGAGGCGAGGCCGTGAAATCTTCTTCTTTTAACCCAAACAACATCCCTTCAAACGGAAATCAAGTGGAGGCGGGAGATGTATGAGGAGGATTCTTCAATAATATATCTACATGTGGGGTTATACGGGATTTTAGCTTAAAATATGTTATGAGGGACATTTGAGTGACTTGGAGAGGAGCGAGAAAGTGAGAGAGAGAGAGAGAGAGAGAGAGAGAAGGAGAATAAATGGAGAGACAGAGGAGTGTGAAGAATCTCCTGTTGAGTTTCTCTCACAGATCTTGCCTCAATGTCAATTTGTTTGGTGCCAGGAAAAGATCTTTTAGCATTCCTGTCTCTCTCTCTCTCTCTGTCTCTCTCCCTCTTTCTCTCTCTCTCCACCCTTCATATTTGTCTATTTCCCCCTCACCCTGACTTTTATTCTATGTACTTTATCCTTTTCTCATATTTCCCTGTCCTTCCCATGCTCTTCATGCATGTTTGTTTCCCTCGTCTTTGTCATGCTTCTGTTTTCCATGCAATTCCTCCTCACGCTCATCATGTGCCTTTTCCTCCTTTGCTTCCTATTCCCTGCCATGCCCCTCCGTCCCCTCCCTGTACTTCCGAAGAATGGAGCCACAGCCAAGGTTATGCACTTGGAGGAATTCTTTGAAGTTGGTGTCTTCACAGGAAGTGTGGAGTCAGTCGGGTCACGTCAGGCATGAGGTGCTGCCGTATGTTTCCCCTCAATCCCGTTTTTTCCCATTCCTTCCACCATTCTTCGTTTGATGCCAATATTCAGAGCCTTAAGAGCTCTGTGTTTGGAGGCAGTCGTCAAATGTTATATCTCCGGGAGAGGGACATGAGCGCAGATGGAGAAAGAGAGAGAGAGAGGAGAGATCTTGTCAACTTTGTTGTTGCCGTGGTCGCCTTTATATTATAAGCCCTCGTACAAATCCAGACGAGCTTCTACAAAGTAAATATGTGCCCCGTGCTTTCCATATGGACGGAGGCATTTGTGAATTGTGTAAGCACTGTGTCAAGGAGACGACATCATCGGAGAAGGAGAAGAAAGCCGGCTGAGTTGAAAGGCACGTAGGATACACTTAATATTATTACTATTCCAATTCGCGTGACTGGGACCAAAAAGTGATCTTCCTAATCCACGGCCTCTCCTATGCAACGCTCGCTCAGCAATGACATTCCCCAGTGAGTGTACGAAAATAGAGAAAAAGAACCGTCTCCTCCCTTCCTCCTTTGTCTGAATTGAATATTATATGTCTCAGGAGAGTAAGTATCAAACAAGTCTTTTTTTTTGCAAAGGAGCAAGAACCTGGATTAATGCAAATTATATGAACAACAATAGAAGACAATGCCTTACATAGGACTCCCTTTGTACCCTTTCCCTCTTATAGTTCCTTTCACCCTTTTTTCTATTATCAAGTTCCTTTCTCTCTCCCCGTCCCTGTCTCTCGGTCAACCTTTCTCTCTCTCCATTTAGATGGAGAGAAAGAATGGGGATTTCTCTCCATTTTGTAAACACACATGGACGAAAGCGTCTACACGCACAAGGAGATTTCTTTGGGCAATACATATTTTGTGTGTGCAGTAGCACACATTTTCCTCAGCTCGAGAAATGTGATTAATCACGGTGTTCATGAGCCATATTCCTTTTAATTGGGCCCCTGCAATTAGTGCCACATTATACAAAGCCGTGGAGACATTTTGCACACATATTCAACGGCGAATCTAATTCTGTATTACGTATGCACGAGCCGAGCTAAATGGGAAGGGCAATGTTTGCATGCATCAAATGGAACATGCTCCATTCTCCCTCCAAACGCTCTTACTCCTCTCTCTGCGTCTCTTTTCTTTCTGCCTCTGTGTCATGTCTCTTTCTTCTCTATTTTCCCAGTTTCTCCCTTTTTCTTCGTTACTCAGTTCCCGCTTGATTCTCTGCGTTCCTTCTCTCCATCTTCCGCTCTCTGCCTTGATCTCTAAATTAATTGCAGTATCCTTATGTTTACCATTTGCACCCAAATTCAGTGCACAATCAGATTTGGCGTCGGCAGTAGATTACCAGCGATTTTCAGCTTTTGGTGTACGCAGATCGCGGAGAAGTCGTCATCCGACTCCAAAACATTGCCTTTGACTACAACCATGAATTATCACGATTCTGGCTTCTCTCTCACTCCGCCTTTATGCTTTATGTTCTTGTCTTGGAAGAAATAAAAGGGGAAATCTCTAATGGAATTAATGTAACCACTTAGTCTTTTGTAGTGCATTAAGAGTGCCGAAAATAGGCCGGGGCTCCCTTTCATCTCACTGTGGAAGAGCACACTTTTTGGGACTCCGTGGTTTTTTTTACACACATTTTCCCTTGTCATCTTTCACTTACGTAAGATTTTCGTCCGATTTAACACCTACTTTGGAATGCAAACTAAAATTAACCCCAAGCAAATTGACGAGACTGGCGACCATGAAGACTATGCTTCGTCAACGTTGTTTAGTACAAACAACAAATTAATCTTCAGAAACAAGGTTCTTACGCCAGCAAAAACATTCTTCCTAATGGATGTTAATATGGAGAAAAGCACTTAAAGGGAGATACATTTCCCTAAAATCGGCAAATTCTACTAAATACAAGTAGAAAAATTCAAGCATGCAATATTGCAATGAAAAATAAAGAGCATTGTGGCAGTCGCTAAAAGGTAAAAAGGTTCACGGGAAGACAAATGTTGCTAAAAATAGAAATGCAAAAGACAGCACACCAAGTGACAGGGAAATCATGACCAAGAGAAGGGATTTCGGTTTAAGAGATTAAGGATTTCCCTGCTTAGAAGTAAACAAATGCTCCGGGAAATTAATCAGGTCTCGTTGAGTTAATATAAAAAGTATTTTTGCCCTCCTTCCAACGGTTGATCTCAATTAATTAACGAAAGAAGTTCCTTCATCTCCCCACCCACTCGCTTGCCACAAGAGGGGAAATGAAACAGAATCACAAAGAAAATCTTTTTCTATTGAATTGCAAAGTTGTGCTTGCCGTAACTCAATGGCAAAGATGATACGATAGCCAATTTTTACAAGATTGCATTATCGCACAGCAATTTTTTTCCCTACGAATTGAAGACAGTGCGAAGCGGAAGGGAAGGGATCTTTTTTTCTGTCTTTCTTTCTCTCTACCCACATTCACACCGCCAAACTGTAACTGGCTTGGTGCTCCTGTATGGTTTCTATCAACTGACTCTAATTTATTTATTCATGATCTATTTGGGTGTACATGACCCTACTGTGCTTCCTCCTCCGTCTCATCTCCCACAAATAGCGTACACTTGTTCGGAAACGTGCCCAGGAACTATTAATAGAGAGATAGAACATGAGAGAGATGGAAGGAGAGAGAGAAAGAGAGAGATTGCAGGGGAGAGGAAAGGAGAGAGACATGCGGAGAGCGAGAGAGAGAGACTGGGGGAAGGGAAATGTCCTTAAAGAAGCCCACAGATTATGTGGTCGACCGAGATTGAATCATTTCTGAGTCTCCCCGCAAAGTAATTCCAGAACATGTAGAGCGTCCTCTTTTTTTTCTCATGCCATCATCAATTATGCCCCTATCTCGTTACATTATCAGGAAAGGCAAGTCGGGCGGAGAGAGAAAAAAAGCTCCAGAACACTCAACAACTTGCTTTATGCAAAGGAGGCCGTTGACCAGATAACTTCTACAAACTTTGTCCTTTTTACCCCATCTGCTCTGCTCTTTCCTTTCTCCTCATCAATTTGTTTTTCCTGTATCGAAAAAATGATTTTGTCTCCTTGTTTTCCCATGGACCTCGTAGCTTTCCCTCAATTTCCTTTCTCATACTTTATATATCGAAGGGAGATAAACGCCCTGTGCCGTCCTGGTACAAATGGGCAGAGGGAAGATAGACGGGGTCCATCGTAACCCTTCAGCCCCTGCCGACTACAGCCTCAGCAGGTCAACAGTCACCGTATGCAATTGGGTGCACCCAAATTGTTGACGTTCTCACAAACTGCATAAGAAAGCATAAATGCAGAAGAAAAGAACAGAATTAAATTATGAGAGAATTAAATTATGACAACGACCCCCCGCTGTGGACAAAGTGCATGGTAAATGGAAAGGAAAATATCAAACAACTGAGCCGCAATAATGTTATTCATGATTGATGCCTGTAAATAGCTTTTTATTAATTATTTTTGAAAAAATCCCTAATAGAAAACGCAGCATGCTCTAGAATTTTTTCATGCATTTGATTTACTTTCTCCTTTTGTTTTTGACTGTTGGCCCAATGGAGTGATTACAGGTAAAGTGCATAGATTCGTAATAGGTGCGTCCATATAAGATGGAATTTAAAATAATGAGGACATGAGGCTGAATGAGGGCTGGAATGCGCTCCTCCCGTAACTTTGCACTCAGCTCGTTAGCTTAGGTCAGAAATGAGAGCAACTCCTGCATCTATTAGCCCGCGCGTCCTTTTAAATCTCTCAGCATGGACACATTCCTCCTCCATGTCTTTCCCTCCTCAACCTTTTTTTTGTTTCCTTCCACACTGCCTTTACATGCCATTTGGACGCTTTCCTTGCTCTTAAGAATGTTTTACATTCATTTATTCTTTGTCATGTTTCTCTCACTCTCTTGTCCCCTCTTTCTCTCTCTCTCTCTCTCTCTGAATATCTTCTCTCTCCCGTATGACTCAGGTACGAAGCCATGAATAGTGCAGGAGAGGCGAAGAGTGGAGCCAAGTTAATGAATGCAAGAGTGTAGATGTTGTTAATAACCTGCTGATGGCAAATAAAGCTGAAGCAAAACAAGTGAGTTTTAGAGGAGAATGAAAAAAAAACGTGTCTCGCGAATGAAGGCACTTTAATAATACAAGTTGTTCACCAGTCCAACAACAGTTCGTGCAGAGTGCCACAATTGAGCTTGAAGGAAGAAGATGAGGATGGTGATGAGCAATTTGCAAATTTCAACAGTTTTTTTTCTCTCCCACTCTTCTTTTTTTTCTTTGTCTCTCTCTCTCCTTCCTTTGCAATTCGATAAGATGTTGGCTAGAAAGGGAAGCGGAGGAGAATAATAATAATGACAACTTGAATGAAAAGGCTTCTTTTTTATAGTCTCCAATGCTTTTAAGGAGAAGGAGAAGTGCTTCTTTTGATCAAAGTCTTTAGAAAAGTGACTAAATAAAAAGTCCGGGGGAAAGTGACTAAGCAGAGTAAAGTGGTTGTAAATTGTCTCTCTCTTCTCTCTCCGCTTCCTATTTTTGCTCATTACAATATCTTTGGACAGAAGCCCCTTTCTAGTGTGGTGCTCTCGGAAGAATCTCTTTCGGCTTGGCGGCCGGAATAAAGAAGAGAGAATTTGGAAGTGAGAGCGTGTGTGTGCTATTTTGAATGCAATTCTCAACGTCTAATAATAATAAAGGCCTGGATTTGTTCTGCGGACTAAAATTCACACAATGACTCCCTTTCAAGCACTTTTCTCTCTTCCCCTGCATTTTAATGTGCTACAAGTTCCTTGTTTTTTATTCTGTCTTATCTTCTTTTGTTCGTTGCGAGGAAGCGAGGGAGACGATTAAATAAAGAGAGAAGGCGAGAGGCTGAGTGGGGAGATAAGCCTCTCAAATACTGCTTGAGCGCTTTTAAACACTCGTGTAATTTCCATGTTTACCTTGTTCACTGTCAATGCCAATGTCTTTTCAAGAGTCAAGTACAGCCCTAGCGACTCTCCATCTTTAAGCCAATACAAAGGCATTCATGATCACCCCAAAACCCATGGTTTTGAAGGGAAGCTCCCTTCTCAACGACCCTCGGCATGCAAATGGGAAGATACATATCATGGTGTGTACACATATTAATTCTAGTATCAACGCCTTGTAAATCATCTAAATTTTACGAGTCGTTCAATCACTGACAATGTTCTGGAGATGCTTTTAGGCAGAAATTCATGTGATTATATCTTCAAACTGATAAATGGTCACAATTTATTACACTTAACAATCATTTACTCCGTTTTTTCATGCAATAAAATCCTTCCTTTAAAATGGATTGGAAACTGGCCAGGAGCTCAAATGTTGTTGAATCGATGATAAAAAAAATAAAAAATTTGCATGAATGAACGAGTCTTTAATGGAAAGCTGCAAATACGAAGAAAAATGAAGCAATTATGAAAGATGTTTTTTTCCGGGGCAATTTTAGAGGGACAGACCGGTTTTGTTTGCTGAGGAAAAGACATGGGAACTTGTATAATGGAAAATGTAACAATAATAACAATCTCAAACCAGGATTGACCCCGACTCCCTGCAAGCCGAACATTCCACGTGAGTCATTATTGAATACATTGCTGATTGTTTTTGTAAAAGCACTCACTGCTTCTTCAACTAAATTTCCTGCTTCGAAGCAATGAAACAGTCTTGAGCGTTTGACTTTGTAGAGCCAACTTTAATCATGTGTTTTTCCTCCATTTTTGTCTCTTCTCATTTTGTCTCCTCATTAATTCAATTAAAGTCAAAATTCATTTTCATAAAAGCCCTTTGATGGTTTCTCTCATTTACTCTAAATTCTGGTGGCCATTTGTCCTCCACGGGCATGTTTTTATGTTAATATTCTTGCTACAAAATAATTTGAGAAAGATTCGGTAAAGACTGAAAAAATCATCCTGAGCATTGTCCCAATAAAAGCGACACAGCATGCTTTTTTAGTTGAGGGGAAAAGCACGTTTCTCAATGCATTTGTGCAGCAGAAGTTGCAAGACAAGTTATTGCGCGGTGTCAAGTTCCTTCCTTCATTGTTTTTCCCACAAAAATTCTTGGTACAAGTATGTTCATGTATTTTTTTCTTTTACATTTTTTTACAACCCAATGTTCTTCTCTGTCTGCTTTTATTTTTAGGCCTCCTAGGAGAGAGTGAAACGCACGTCGGATGGACTAGCAGGAGCAGTAGACATTTATGCAATTTACTGTTATGTGTGCCTTCCGAAGTATCTGTGAGCAAGGTCTGCTCGTGCTCACGGTTTATCCCATCATCTCCCTCTAACTCTCTTTTATTCCCCTTTCTATGCCCATAGCCACATATAATGTGGAGATTGGGAGAGAAGAGGAAGATTCCCTATGGAGATAGGGACATTATTGGAGAATCTATAGTAGAGAGAATTCGAACACATATGGATGTGTGGCAGAGGTTGAGAAAGTGAAATAGATTTCACTGTGCGTATGAAATGCGGGTGGGGGGCTGGCATGACACCATTTGATATGGACTTTAATTGGTAATTTGGTTAGTTTGCTTTTTCTCCATCCCTATAGCTATGGACGTGTGTGAGTGTGAGGCAAGACTCAAATGTCATCACGTAGCCACATTCTGTGGTTCTGAGCAGGTTCTCCACTTTACAAACTTGTTGCTGTCTCTCTCCGTGTATGCTGTGAGTGTGTGTGCACTTGATCGATTTTCATACTGCTCTATAGTCCGACTTTCCCACTGCCACCTCCGAAGAGTGTTAAGACAAACACTCTATAAATGCAGGAACTCTTCACGCTCTTCTACCCGCCATACGTGAACTTCTCTCGTTCTCCCTCCGTCTCTCTCTCTCTATCTCCATTTAATCCTCCCGGTTTTATCCCATCTCCCATACGGGAGCTATGCCAGTCTCAAGGAACATTTCCTATTCCAGGATATTCTTATCCAGAGCCAACTCTTCTTCCTTTGTCACGCTCCGAGTAATTGAAAGAAACGCCCTAATAAAGAGACAGCCCCTCTGTCAATAATATTACCTTCTCTCTCTACATTTTTGTCCCTCTCATTTTCTCCTTTCTCTCTGTCTCTCTCTAGATTTTCGTCCGTCTCATGTTCTCCTTTCTCTCTCTTTGTCTCTAGATCTTTGTCCCTCTCGTTTTCTCCTTTCTCTCTCTCTAGATTTTTGTCCCTCTCATGTTCTCCTTTCTCTATCTCTAGAATTTTGTCTCTCTCATTTTCTCCTTTCTCTCTCTCTCTAGATCTTTGTCCCTCTCATTTTCCCCTCTCTCTCCCATTCTCCTCTGGCATTCTCCCATTCCGGCATACTCCTGTCGCTCTCTCTCTCTCTATTTATCTCAGTCTCTTTATGTTCTCCTTTTTGCTTTCTGTCTTAAAGAGAATCTCTGCTCCCATTTTCTCTTCCTATCTTGAGACACTTTCTCTATTCGTGGTTCGTTGTGCGCACTGCAGAGAGACTCTCGATCCTCTCATTGTTGAGCCCCAAGATGATTTTGAAAGCCTGGTTCCATGTAAGAATAAGTTTTGGGTAGTTCACAAGGAGAACTCACCTAGACATAAATAAATGGAGGAGAAGGAAAGGAGAGGGAGAGAGAGAAAGGCCATTTCCAATGAATTTAATTTACTCTGGCACTTCATTTACTGTACGGAGTTTCCGCTAAGCCAGTGCAGTTAGCAAGATAGAAGAAAAGAGCCCGCAGAATGTAGAGAGGGTCCCAATAAATAGTTCAGGGACAAGCTTGTCGAGTACAAAGATCAAAATTCTCCGCCAAAGAGACAATTTCTATTTTGCTTGCAAAATTTTCCGAAAGAAAGTAGCGTTTTTTACTAACAATAAAACTTCACTGACACGCATACACTTGTTTGGCGTGACAGAAAAAGGTTTTAGTAGAGCCGTAGAAAAAAATTGTAATTCTTTCTTGGGCGTTTCCCTTCCTCCGGTAGTGCCAACAAAGAAACGGACATTTACCTTTTTTAGGCTTACGCTCTATCAATTTCTTATCGCAATAGAAATCACTCAGGAATTTAACTGAACTTGCCATTAAATTTGACGCTATAGCTTCTACCAACTTCGTAGCATCCTTGGAGACGTAATTAAAAGTGTATATTATCATTTCTGATTCGGCGCGTTAAAATGATCAAACTGGGTTAATATTGAAGGATCTGGATAGGGATTTTCCTCTAGATTCACAATGAAATGTCGTGTAGGTACAAGCTTATCCCGGTTTGCACGATTGTATGAAGATAGAACTACAGAGGTGGTCAAATGCTTCTTGGGCCCGTTACACTCTGTGCTGATGGTACTATCACTCTCTTTGGCGTTCTCTCTCCCTCTCTCGCTTGCCAGCCTTTTGCAAATAAAGATATTACCCTTCCCCCTAACTCAAGTAGTGGAAACATTGAGTGGATAAATAAATATGATGTGTGTAGGAGCGCATTTGAAACCACGTGTGAAGAAGTGTGTGGTGGCACATATTACCAGTTCACACAGACACGGTATTTCCCCAAAAAATATACGTCTGTACTGCACGCGTGCGGTGGGCAGAAATGTAATTCAAGAAGAAAGAAGGAACTGGCTAAAGTTGTAATGGGGTTAAATTGGAGCAACGATAATTTTGGGATTGCATACGAGCCGCTCTGGCTTTAGTTCCTTTTTTTCGTATCTCTTTCCCCTTTTTATTTTTCTACAGTATGCTATGAGCTATGATAGATGGGATTTTAAGCCACTTCTCCTCTTCTGGTCGATACAGAGATAATTGCTAGGCATGAGCTTTTTTTTCAGTGGGGCATGTAACAGAGATAATAATACCGGGTTAGTCCCTCCCACTTGCCCCCGAATTTGATTGAAAGCTTTTTTTCGGGGGATTTTCTTCAGATGTATCAGAACAGGGGGGAAGGCCTGTGCTTTATTTTGCACCGTCTTTTCAAGGGGATTAGCGAAAATACTTAATGCCAAATAGTAAGAAGCCTTTCATTTCGCATGCTCCTCCTCGCATGGACTTGTTTGTATTTGTAATTCTATGTTTTTATTTCGTCGATTTAAGCTTCAATTCACCAGAAATGTCATTTTGAAGCCTCTCATCTATTTTTGCCTTACTTCAGCATTTTTGACGCATGGACGTTGAGACAATTTTCATTATTCACCAACTAAACGGTGACGGCGAAATGGTGTCACGTGGAAGCTATATACTTATGTATATGATTATATTTGTGCATTTATACACATACATATACATATATGTGGGGGAAGTACTCTGTGATTGATATGCGGGGTTAAGGCCTTCCCCCCAGACTTTTGGACAATTTCTGATAATCCTTTCTTGGGAATGGGCAAAAAAAAAGTAACCACCTCTGTATTTATCTGGTATATAAATTGTCCACGGCTCTCCTCATGCATACGCTTTAATAAGTCGATATTATGTAATGCGCTTATTAAGCAAGAGGTAATCATGGGGAGCAGAGGGAAAGAGAGAGAGAGAAGTGTTTTTTCCTGCGGAACTCGTTTTTTCCACCATTTATTTTACTCCAACGATTCTCAACTTAATTGGAGGAATTACAAGTTTACCCCACGAGACAAGGGAGAAGACGGGCGATGAGTTTTAATGGCATGTGTTTAAACCTTTTCTGTAGGGTTAGGTATTTAACGTCCCAAATACTGGAATCCAATGACGCCACACTCAGCCCAAGACTACAGCCTGTACATACTCAAACATGTGTACATGCGTCCATACATATACAATGTTGGTAAGCATAGAAAATTTCAAAAACAGAGGTAAAATCCCCCAAAAAAGTTGAGAGCCTTTAACATTTGAGGAGAGGGAAAGTGAGACAAAGGAGAAATATTAATTTATCTTAATTACGGGCCAATTAGAGATGCTTCCCAAATAAAGAAGAAGCACTTGGTGGAACGTCACATCATAAATTCTGCACCAAGACTCTACTTACGAGCTTCCCTGGCCCATACACTGTAATTTTTCGTGTCAGAAACAGTTTATGCTTTATTTGAGGAAATTAACGTGGGAAGTGTATACACAATTTAGGTAATGAACAGTCAAGAGGACCACAGTACACCATGTATGTATGTATACTCCGTGTAAAAAGCTTCAGGGTGAAGTCGGCAACATTTCCCCCTAAGGCAACAAACTATACCTATTTAAATACAAACCTAGTTTCCACATATTTGGTTTACCAGTTTTATGTACCAGTTTTAACCAGTTAACCATTTCAATCATTTTTAGAGTGTGTATTTCATTTATTTATGCCTTTGAAAATGCTCCTCAATCCTCGTCCGGCTCTTTTTTATTTGTTTGTATGTTTGTATTTACTGTGAGAGTCCATATAAATTAATATTAATTCATAAATAATAACAATGCGGAGAGCCGCGGCAAATATCGTAAATTAGAAGGTAAGAAACGGGAAAAACGCCCAGTATAGACAGGACATTTTGCAGTTAGAAAAAAGAAACAACCGCCAAGAATCGGCACAATAATAAATCCAAAGCTAATTCATGGAGCTAACAAGTGCTAATCAAAATGCATTGGATTCTGCCCTAATAAGCTTTTGTAGGGAGACGGTAAAAGGAATCTTTATTAACGCTTTTATGAAATCCTTATGAAGATGTCGCGCAGTTATAGGGGAAAGAGGGAAGAATAGAAAAAGCGAGACAAAGATAGAAGGAAAGGGAGAAAACAAAAACAAAAGAGAGAGAGAAATGGAAAGAGAGAGACAACAGGGAAACAAAAGAGAGAGAAAGCAGAGTATAGAAAGAGTAAATAAACAAGAACGAAAAGAGGAAAGGTGGCAAGATGGAGAGAGAGAGAAAGGGGGAAATAGTAGATTGAGAAAGAGAGAATAGTGGAAGCCCTGGATGGTTGATACTCCTTTTGCGTGCAGGGACAGTTCGGCGGTAAATAGAAGTAATAATAATGATGATGTAGCTCACCTTCGTCTCCCATAAATTCAAATATGCCTCGAACCCCAAGAGGTTCAAATAATAAATTATACGCAAACTCATCCTCATGAATGTGAACGTATGTATTTATTTATGCACTGTACATACATGTGTGCATGCATTGTGCTCATATCGTATTAGAAAATATTTGTTTTGTATTTGTCTTGTATTTTGTTCGCACTTACTCGTTGTTAGCATGAGAGGAGAGAGAGAGAAAGAGCGAAGGACTAGGATTGGGTCTGCACATAGGAGTTGTTTGACATTGCCCTACTCATCCCCTCATTAGGCATGTGCATCCTCAATCATGGGAGTTTTTTATCACTTATTTATGTGCATTTGCATAATTTTTAATTACTCTCAGCCACGTCCAGCCAAACACTTCAACAACACACACCAACAAATGAGCCGCGGCTCTGTCATAAGCCATTTACTAGTAGCTGTCATTTCTATTCTTTCTCTCTTCCCCCAATTTTTTTTGCCCCGGTGACATCCAATTTGCTTTTCGCCAAAATGGTATGTACACACAAAAAAGTATTATTGCTTTTGCCCTTCAGTTTTTTTTAAAGCGTTGAATCCATAAACAACATTGTGTTTGCTCCACAGAAAAAAAAAACATTTTGTCTTCCTCTTTTTTCTATGATTGGAAATATACATGTACAAATGTGCCTTATGTATGTACATCTGCCTCACTGGTCTTTCCCCTCTGCCTTCTTCCAGAAAAGCCATCTCCCCGCCCGGAACATTTGAATAATGACAGCATCCATATAAACACCACCGCATTTACCATTTCCCGTATAAGGCAACGTTTCAATCTCTTCCTACTATAAGTATGAATACTATACTATAAGCCCCGCCAAAATATATAACGTCTTGGAAAATGTTTCTTCAGAGAAACTGGGACTTTGTCAGCATTTTCTTGTATTAATTAATTATTATTATTGTGCTGCACGCGGAGAAGGGAAAAATGAGAAAAAAATCAATTTTATGTGTCAGGTTTATTTGCTCTTGCCACACACGATTTAGTCGTAGTGCTGGATGAGTGCACTTTAGCCATTCCCTTATAATGTTCCTCTGTCAATATCATATCTATGAACGCTTTTAGCCTTAAATGCGTCTCCTTATCGTCTCCTTCTCCCTCGTCTTTTTTATCTCGCTGCTGTCTCTACATGCCTCTCCTTCCCCTTCATTTTCTCTGGCTTTCTCTTTCTCCTGCCCATTGCCTCTATCTGGTCAGCTCTATTTTGGCTCACTCTCTGATGCTGTCTCTCTCTCACTCCGCCCTGTTTCTCTCTCTCTCTTGCTCTCTTTATCTCTCTCTCTCTTTTGCTCTATTTATCTCTCTCTTGCTCTCTTTATGTCTCTCTCTTTTGCTCTCTTTATCCCTCTCTCTTTTGCTCTCTTTATCCCTCTCTCTTTTGCTCTCTTTATCCCTCTCTCTTTTGCTCTCTTTATCTCTCTCCCTTTTGCTCTCTTTATGTCTCTCTCTCTCTTTTGCTCTCTTTATGTCTCTCTCTCTTTTGCTCTCTTTATGTCTCTCTCTCTCTCTTTTGCTCTCTTTATCTCTTTCCCTTTTGCTCTCTTCATGTCTCTCTCTCTTTTGCTCTCTTTATGTCTCTCTCTCTCTCTTTTGCTCTCTTTATCTCTCTTTATACTTTGTCTTTCCCTTTTGCTCTCTTTATTCCTCTCGTTTTCCTTCTTTGCACTCTCTTTGTCTGTCGGAACCAATCTCTGGCTATTGGCTCTACTCAATTATTTTCTGTTCTGCTCAGCTTTCTCTTTATCTCTTCTCTGTTGTCATGCTGTCCCTCTTTATCTATGTGCTTTCTCCCGTGTATTCTCTCTGCTTTCTATCACTTTCCTGTCTGATCTCACGCACAAGCTCTCTTTCTCTGTCGACTACATTATATTCCCTCCTTGACTCTGTTCTTCACCACATTCTTTACCAGCTCTCTCTCTCTCTCTCCCTCCCTAAATTCTTCATTTGCCAGGATTTTCGCACCCAACAAGGAAAGTTATTTTGAGTGCCTTCACAGTTCTTGAAGAAAGCAGCGGGGATATGTATTTGAGATGTTTCCCCATATGTGTTTTGTATTCTATAGAAACAATGTACATATAAGCAAGAGCTTACCTTCACACCAAAAGTGTAGCCAGAAGTTCTTGGTTCTTTGATGAATAAAACAGTCCGTTCGTAGTTTGTGGTGCTCACAACGGAGTTATCTCGAGTTCAAAAAAAAAATATTTTGTAAAGGTAAAATTTTTTGTGGTAGAGGAGTAATGGTATTGAATTGGAAATGTTTGAGTTCGTCCCCCTGGAAAAATAAAGTTTTGATGTCCAGCGTCACCAGCACACGAACATGAGTTGTTTCACAAATGCACAGGTAAGCAAACAATGGAGGTAGATGGGGGAAAGGGAAACTGAATTACTCTGGAGGAACTGTGGGCAGAGCGAGAAGGAATTCCTCTCTATACAAAGGAATCCGAAAGACGGAGAGGAGACATGTTCTTCTTCCTTTCCACCCCAATACTCGGGCTTTTTTTGTCCTTTTTTTTAGTAAATTGAACACGCTTTATCGGATGTGTTTTTCCCTATTGAAAAAAAAGTGTGTCTCTCTGTGTACTCTTTCCAATTGACTGTCCTATGACTGTCCGTGTGATTACACAGGACTCTATATCGTCTCTGTCTCTTCTTTTTTTTCCTTCTCCCTGTCTGTCTCTCCACCCCAGGATTTTTTTGTCAGCACCCACTTCACACACGGGGGATTGAGCTGTCAATACACTGACTGATTGTCTGTGTTAAAATGGGGGATGAGAAGGACCAGGAGAAAAGGATGTCTTTATGTAACTTCGCCCGGCTCTCTGTGTGTACCGATAAAAATTAGACAGACAGTGAGTGCTCCATGAATTGAAAGTTAGATCGTGAATAGAATCACAAGGAAGTGTGCAGAAAGAGCTCTGATGAAAAGGAGTGAAAGGGAGGAGGGAGGGATTTTTTTTCTAGACTCTCATCTGTTCTTAACAGCCAGTGGCGAAAAGAAATAAAGTGTAGGAGCTGTCGATGGGCAAGGAAGGATTTACAACCAGAGATTTTTTTTCTATCGTTTCCTAAAAATGCTTTTAATCAATTATTTTGTTCGGCAAATTCACGCCTTTTATGGCTTGCCTCTCTTGGAAACGTGCAAGTTTTTAAAATAAGTCCTTCACCTTCTAAGGGGTGATAATTTCTTAACAGTTTTTGGTCTTTTTAAGCTTTTAGAAAGGGAGATGTCGGTTTTCAGTAAATCTGTAGTTCGTCAGTTTTTCCCCTTTACCATGTCACGACTAAATGCTCATTGATCCAACTATGCTGTTCCCTTTTTCAAACCCAAAAAAAGGTTGGACAGAAATATGAAACACCTTTTGACACTAAAAGTTTTGCAAAAAATTTGGCTTTGCAGAAAAAAATCGGCAAAATTTAAAATAAATTTTGCACCAATTTGATTCCAGATGTTCGGAAAAATGGCAAAGTCAAAAAAAAGTCTTAAACCGTCTGATCTTGTTTATTTTATGAGTCTCAATATTTCTCACGCTTACAAGCACGGTGTTTATTAACAAGAAAAAAGCAAATAAAGACACGCGAACGCTTCAGAAGGAAGTACGGCAGAATTCGCACACAAATGCTTCCCAGCTTTATCCGCTGTCAAAGTGGCGGTTGGTTGAAAGCTAAGATATTTTCTACAGCCAAAAAATCCTGAGTTCTCTCGAAAAGTGAGAAAAAAAAATTGGAAATCTCCAAAAAATATGGGAAGAACAAATACAAACGAATTGGTCATGAAAGTCCTTGGGTGATCTTTAGACAAACAAGAGCTTCGGGCAAAGAATGATCAGTCAAGTGATAAGTACGCAAAAATTGTACATCCTCCCTGCTACAGATATATCTTCCGCACAATCTTATTGTAATGTTACCAAGAGTCCTCCAAGGAAAAAAAGAACTTCAACTTTCGAGTACGTCAAAGTGTTGTATTGTTGTTGTATTGACCTTTTTTTTTTATTTCCCCACTCAATTGACCATTGCGGGCACAACTTTTCCAGACTCACCAACAAATCTTTGAACAAAACAAATCAAGCTTGGAAATGAAATGTTTTTAACTGGAAAAATATAACTTAAAATGGATTGAAAAATGGTACGGAGCAATGTGAGAAAAATTGGATTCGTCGTGTGAGGATAGGATTTTTTTTGTATTTTGTCTATATTTTTTTTATCTCGTGTGGTCTTACTGAATTTTGTTTAAGTGTGGGTAATTCAATAGTTGGATGGACGATGAAATTCAAGACAGCTGGCTACTGCGATGAGGGATGAGGGGAGCCATAAAAATAGATGGGGTGGACGTGGTGTAGTGATTGGGAAAAGGCTCTTTTGGGGGTGTTTTTCGCTCCAAGTGATCTGACTCTGCCGCTTCCTCACTGACTCCCAAACAAAAACTCGACTGCCGCACTGGAACTCCAAAAGGAAACTGGCGACTTGCGAATCTTTTGGCGAGTCTTTTTACCTCGTCATGAAGCGCTCGGCGTGTGTGTGGCTTGGAGTGCATGGGAAAGGCTGAGTCTCTCAAACTCTCCCATCGTCTTCCCTTCGAGTGGAGCCAGAGCATTGATATGCAGACAGCCAGAGTCCCAAGTTGTGTGACGGCGAGGGGGAAGGCGGATTGGGACGGGAGCAGTAGTCAAGTCTTTTAACATACAATCACTCTTCACCCAACAACACCCGCTCCCCGCTCTCTCCCATACTTTATTATTACATTACGCCATTTCAATGTGCAACTTCCTCCTTTTCTCCATTTTCTCACTCTTCTATTTCTCTTTTTCTCATTCCTCATTCTTAACCAGTTTCTGGCACTCGTCTCTATCCAGTCTCTCTGTTTCGGTGACATTACTTATTCATGTATTTTTTCGATCTGTTTCTATGAATTTGTCTCTTCATTTTTAACTTTCCCCACTGCATTCTCTCTTTTTTAACCCTCCATTTATTTTCGTATTCCTTCCTCATAATCTCTGCGTTTTTCTTTTTCTCTGACTTTGCCCTTCGTCTCATTTAGTCATACAATGACTTAAGATATTCATGATGACTTAAGATGACTTAAGATATTCATAAATATGCATATCTTAAAGTTTCTCTCTGTTTCTTCTCTACCTTCTCCCTGTTTCTCCGCTTTTCTATTTTTACTCTTATTTATTATCTCATCCACACTCTTTTTATTTTCTTCTCTTCTGTTCCTCATGCCCCAACTTTTATTATCTCGTTTTTCATTTTCTCTTGTTTTATCCTGTTTTAACTCTCTCCAGTTTTCTTCCAATCTCTTGTCCAATTTCTCATTTCCCCTGTTTTACATTCTCTCCTTCGTTTTATCTTTCTCATTTTCACCCCTTCTCCATCCCTTTATTTTTTTTGCTGCCTTTTACTATTTCCCCTTTTTGTTACTTTTTCTCGCCGTTTGTCCTTTTTGTTACTTTTTCTCGCCGTTTTTCCTTTTTGTCGCTTTTTCTCTCCGTTTTTTCTCTCTCTGATTTTATCTTTTGCTTCTTCAATTCTCTAATTTGTGCACTTCACCTTTTCCGTTTTATTTTCTGTTGCAACTTGCAACTGGAGCTATTTCTATCTCAGCAGTTTCTCTTTTTCCTTCCAGTTTCTCGACGGTTTATTCTGTGTTTCGGTATACTTCACCGTCTCTTTAACTTATTTTTGTAGCTCTGTTACATATATACATATTATGTATATTTCCCTTTTCCTCTCCTTTGAGATTTGAGGATGCTATCTTACTCACTTTCTTACATAGCGGATTCAAGTACTTTTTCAATATATTCCTCGTTGTTGCCGTCTCTCTCTCTCCCTCTTTCTTTCTCTCTCCCCTTTCACCTACGTGTTTCACAGGGTGCTGAGCACACTTTTGTCTCATTTCCTTTCCTCGGTGTCTATTTTTTGAAGGTTTACCACTCTTCTGCGTCCCTCACTTCAGGTCTTTGATCTTCCCCGGTGGCCACCACATGTTTTGATCTCTTCCTGCCGGGCTCCCTTTTCCCTTTCGGGTCCCTCTAACTTTCCTCATCTTTCTCCCTTTTGCTCTGGCAATGCCTTTCTGTGCCATTTCTCCCTCATAAGATGTAATAGAGTGGATGCTCCCTTTGCCTCGTCTCGGTCCGTCTGCTGACTCTTTTAGGGACACATAAACTCCATGTTATACATTTTTTCCTACACTGATACTTTCCAACCCATTGGAATCAGTTATTATCTCTATTTACTTTCTCTTCCTCTCTCTGCCAGCACATGGATGGAAAGTCCTGTACGACGAGGACTCACACAAGCCGACAGTCATTCATGGGGCAGTAAACCTCAACCAGATCTTCCTTATCTTTCCCTCTTTCCCTCCCCAACCCTTTTTCCTCTGCCAGTCACTTTAAATGTCTGCATAACAATCCAATACTTTCCTCCTATTTTTTTATTCACTCACTTTCTCTCTCACCATTAACCCACCCCGGCCTTCTTGTCCCGTTAGAGGGGCTCTCAAGCAGAAAAAGAAGATTCCATTGCCAAAGGAAACATCTCGGGTCGTCGTGCTATCGCATGATTAGCACTGACCTGTACCAAAAAGTTCCCATTTTCCCTTTGCTCTTCCTCGTGGAGAAAGGCTTATTTCTATTTAACTACCCATTTTCTTCGCGCCATCACGCCTAAAAGGTGCAATTTCCCCCTCAAATACTTTTCTCCTGATCACTTTCATTTCCCTTCCAGTTTTTCCGCGTGAAGAAAGCCAATAAGAATTGACTTTTTCCCTCGTCACATCCCTAAATTCTCCATTTACAATTGTGTCCTCCTATTATGTTAATTATTGCTGTGCATTAGAATTTTTTTATATAGATATTAAAACTGCAAATGGCAAGTTAAAAGGGTTGAACGAGGTGAATCAGGGAGCGGAAAGAAAAATTTGAGAGGATAATGGAATGTCGAGGTGAGGTGTCATTTGAACCGAAAAACCCCGATAGAACCCTCTTTTGTGAGATAGACCTGTGAACTCCCGATACTGCTTATGTATATACATACATTCAAAGGGGAGGATTTGTTTCCTAGTCAAGTTCAAGGGAATTAAATGCAAGGATATTGGGTTTCCCTAATAATACCCTTCCTTCCCAGGACGGAGCGAGAGGGAGGGAAATGAAAGGAGTAAAAAGAAAAACTATAACCTCTAAGACCATCCTTTGTCTTGAGGTATTCTGTGTGCATAGCCATAGCCCAGAGTGCATAAAAGGGAGTATGACACCGAGAAATTTCTCCGGTGTCACCCTCTGATCTCGTCTCAAATTCAAGCTATTCCTTACCTCCTTTTTATGTGTTTTCACTTCTCACGCTTTCTCGCTCTCCTCTCCCTTTGAAACCGGGACAAACACTATGGCTCATGGGAAAGCCCGGTCGGAGCAACATGCACTGGAGCATCCGTGATGGAAGGAGGCGAGGGAAAGAAGAAAGGGAGAGAAGAGAGGAATCCGACAGAGAAAGGAGAGAGGAAGATAAAAGGCCGGGAATTCCCATGTAAATATGCAATGAAAACTGAGAGAAGCTTAGAAGGATGACTTGGAAGTGTGTGGAGAAAGTGGAGAAAGTGGGGAAAGAGAGAGGTGAGAGATAGAGGGCTGGAGATGTATCGTGGGACAGATTCGGGGTGAAAGTCCATGGAATTCCTTTCCATTTCACCTATCCTTCCCTCCACGCTCTCAATAATAATAATAAAACAAAGAATAACCAAAAAGTCCCTCTCCCCACGTATTATGTTGAGTGCCTTTGTTCGCTCTCTCTCTCCCCGCTCTTCCTCTCTAATCCACTCCAAGATCCTGGGCTGCTTGTGTATATATTCGAGGAGAAAGAATTGTAGTAATACCTCCCAAATGCTAAGCAGAGAGCCGAAGCCGCCCAAAGAGCTCTCCATCCTCACTCCTTTTCTCTCATCCTTTCCTCCGAATTTCCTGGAATCCTCCCCACACTCCATTTTCATACCTGGAGCTAAGTACGAACAACAATCTTTTATTCTTCGGTAATTGATACGGAACTCTGGAACGTGAGTGAGAGATACGGGGAGGGAAGAAGAATAGCAAACAATGGAGAGAAAGGGAAAGAGAGAGTTACGAATAAAGAGCGAGAAATGCAGACATAGAGAATGGTGAAGAAAGAGGAAGTTTGAGGGACCAAAAATTAAAGGAGGAATTGAAGAGATATTGGCTGCGTTGAAATACTCGCAGATTTTCCAGATTTCGAGAATTCCGGCTATCCGCTATCCGGCTTTCTAGAAATCTGCAAAGTCTGTGAGTGTTTCAACGTCCCCATTGAAACAAAACGGAGAAGAATAAAAGGGGAACGGAAAGAATCGAGAAATAGAGAGGAATATCAGAGAACCTGAGTGAAAATTGGGAAAAAACGAGAGTTATTCAATAAAAATGATCGACAATGTCAGAAATAGAAGAGGAACATCCAAAAGGAGAAAAGTGGAGGAAAATTCTGAGAAAAAAAGAAAAGAGAAATTCGGAAACGGAAATAATTGAAAGAGATACACAAGGAGGGTCATGGGAGAACGTGATTGACGTGGATAGAAATTTAGAAAAATTGGTAGAGACAATAATTAACATAAAAAAATAAGAGGAGAAAGTGGCAGATAAGGAGATAAAGTGTAAGTTATAAAAAAGAAAGAAAGAAAGAGCAATTTATTGAATGAATATGCGAGCGGGAGAGAAAGTGAAATTTACAGGTAAAAATAAAAGAAGGGGAACTTTGTACGCATTTTCCCATTTTTACAATGTGAAATTATCCTTTGTCCGTACTTCTTACTCTGTGCCTTTCCTTTTTTGAAGAAGCCACGTGACGGGGTGAAAGGAGAGAGGATTGAAAAGGAGAGAAAGGGAAGGAGAGAGATATTGTGAAGTAGAGAGTATCTTTGATCAAAGCTTGTTAATGCTTACCAAGCTCCGTTCGTATAATTATTGATGAATTCCCTCCGTCCCTCTCAAATATTCTCCTCGGAATCCCTACAAAGCCCTCGTGCCTGTTTATGTGTTTAGTATTTCCACTCTTTTCTTCTCTTTCCGCAGCTCCTGAGATGTAGGCAGGGTGCTTAGAGATAGTAGATGGTTGAAGGGATAAATGAGAAGGGAAAGCATGGAGTGTGTGGTTGTATTGAAAAATCTAAGATTATTTCCCTTCCCACTCCTCAAGCCTCTTCAATGCCGTTCTGGAGAGAAACCCAAAAGATTATTTTTAGAGCCTGCTTGTTATTTGACTCCTGGGGAAGGATACACACCTCATTATCCCGGAGAATTTCGCCCTCATCAGCCACCATTTATTCCCGCCTTCCCGCTTGATTAGCCCAGCTAAAAGTCCGAGGAGAAGAGGTTTATTTGGAATTTTGCCCGGTCCCAACAGGGCTTTTTATTCACTTTCTCCCCTTTCATTTTTCCTGGTCACGATAATAAAGACATCTCCCCTGGAATCATATATATGGTTATTTGGCACGTCAGCATTTTTTAGGGTCTTATTTACCGTTCATTACATTAATATAGTTGCCATTTTATCGATTTCTCCCCGTTCACTCCTCCAATTGAAATCTGCTATCGTACATACGGATCTTGGTGTTCGCGCAATTACCGTCATTGTGGACTTGATCCTCTGCCTTTTTCTCGGAAATATTCTCATCAGTATTGCCTTTGCCTCTCGTTTACCTTCATCTGTGGACAAGGCACCGGAGAGGTCCTGACACGAGCCATGGCTCCTCTTTTCCCGTCTCCCATTACGTGCGAGGAAGTGAGAAGTGTTCCTGGTTGGAGCCCCGTGGCAGAACTCATTGCAGGCATTCATAATTTATGGAGGGGATGTACACATGTTGTTGGAGGTCCTTGAGCACCCTCTCCTCCTCAACTACCAGTCATGATCCCTCTAGCAAGCCACCAAGTAATAACAGTCCACAAGCATATGAGGCGAAATTGGGGAATTATGCAGTCTATACGTAATCACATCATTCCACTTTCTACATAATTCTCCAAAGAAATGAAGAGGAGAGAGAGAACACAAATTTGAGCTGAGCAAAGGGTGCAGTGTCATTTTGGGAAACGCACACCGAAGAGGCAAACATCTAGAAGATGTGAGAGAATCCAGAGTGACAGAGAGAGGCAGAAGAGGCACAAATGAATGGAAAGAGGCAGGGAGCAAGACAAATCTGAGGAGAGACACGGAAAAGGAAGAGAAACTAGTAAAGAAAGGGAAAGTACGAAGTAGTGGAGAAATTCAGGATTTGAGAGAGACAAGATTGAAGAAAAAATAGAAAAAGTTGGGGAGAGAAAAAATGAAGCAGTAATATGAATGTGAGAAAGAAAGACGGAGGGAAATAGAGGAGAGAAAGAGAGCAGTAGAGACATAAGTCAACCAAATGAAGGGAAAAAAGGAGAGACAAGTGGAGCAAGAGATAGAAGGAGAAAGTGAGAAAAGGGAGAGAAGGAGAAAGAGAGAAAAGGGAGAGAAGGAGAAAGAGAGAAATGGGAGAGTGGGAGTAGAAAGTATAATAGTGATAGAATCCCAATGGAAGAGAAAATCCGGGGTTTCAAAAGGGATCTTGAGACTAAACACATAAAAGAACATGGGCACCGAGTATGAATTTTGATGGAGCACAAAAGAGACGAGGCAGATCACGGTTGTTGTCATTCTCGTCAAATGGAGCATGTCGCGAGATTGCCTCCACTATGTATATGTATGTATATATATGTAGGTAGGTATATATATCTGTACATATACACACCATGCATAGGTCCACATGCCAGAAATTAATGCAGAGGCCAGATTAAATTCATTAACGGTTACACTACCCCATTGCCTTTGATCTGGAACCTCTCATCATTATTATTATAATGTATACAATATATTATAACTCTGAAAAAGCTGAATACAATGAGTCCCCATTGAATACTCAATCCCTACACTCTGAGGCACTCCTGCCGTACACAGTAGTATTTGGTGAATGTGTCTATCACCCTTTTACTTCCACACACTTCAGCTTCATTTTCTATTACGGAATGAGACGACCAAATTCTTTCCAGCGTGAAGCAAGTTTCTCCAGAAAAAAAAATTAACCCCCGTTTTTGACCTTCTTATAGCAGATCTCTATTCGGCAAACAAGGTTTTCATGGCAGCAATCGATAGCATCTTCAGGAGGGTCTTGAGTAATAAGAATTTCTCCAGGAAGTAATTTTTCTGCGGATCTGGAAAATTCCAACAACACTTGGACTAAATTCCACAGCAATCATGCGAATTTTTAAAAATCCTGGAACTAAAAATAACGAGGAATAATTCATCCAAAAATACGTCTGGAGGCAAACCTTTCATGAACAAAGACATAGTGTATATTGCACAGTGTGTACACATGGATATGTAATGTATATATAATACTTGGATATAATAAACTAGGACATTGAGGAAGGTATCCAAATACACTTGCCAGGCGAGTTACAAGAGATCCTCCGTGGCCTCAATCCGTCAAAACGAATAGACCTTTTTCTTCCTCTGGCAATTAGAATAGCTCTTTTTAGGCAGACAGAAGACGTTATTAAAATCCTTTGGAGCTGGTTCAGTTTCTTTTTCTAAAAAAATCTTGCATAATCTCAGATTATCACTTCTCTTCCAACCCACCACATTATTAACTAACCGAAAAAAAAAGAAAAGTCACTCCGTGGAGGCCAATTACGGAATTCCTCGGTCGTCTTTCCCAACACAGTCTTAAAGAGTATGTCTTCTCAGGTGATCCATTTCCTAGCCCGTTTATGAATAATGCATAAAAGGGAAAGCAGAAGTCTGATGGAGAAGAAAGGATTTATTCCAGCAATTATAGCCCGTGATTACAATTATTATTGTATTTTGTCCCTGCATATTTTTAGTGGCAAGAATCTTACATATGTAAAGAGAAAGAAGGTTGGGAAAAAACGAATTTATGTTTTTCCTCCTGGCTCTTTTACCTAAATTTTAATTTTAATTTCGCAATGTGTAGTGCGCTGTACGGCATTCCATGGAAGGGGAGAGACTCCCAGCGTCGCAGCAAGTGGGAAGACCACAACGGTGTGGTCTCAGTTGGAAGGAAATTGTAAATATTCATACTCTTCATATCCATGTAAATATGTTCCTTTCTGTCCTAAATAAATCTCATACGTTTTATAAGGTGTTTTTTTTATTACCTTTCCATTTTTCCTCCTTCCGTGCATGTTCTACTTTATGAGCTGATACTATTCCCTCCGAGGAAATTTCCGGTCCTGTTATGAGGAAATAAATGTCGACAATCTTTTTTTTTCTCCCGCTTTGCTGTTCCCTCGTACATTTCCCGTCATCTTGAGCAATATCGAAAAAAAATTAATTCCGCCGTTCTCACAGTTATATTCTTTTCTGGAAGAATGTCTTTCGCAAAATTGTTACAATAAATTTGAAACACTATTAGAAATTCTATTACGAAAAGAAAAACATTTTCTTTGGCCCCCCATTGCAGGAGGGAAAGGGTCAAAGAAAATTGGGCAAGTCTGCCATATAGAAAAAGTACAGAGGCGAGACTGTCATTCAAAGATAAGGGACAAGATGCAAGTCAACCGAAGACAAACAGTGAGAGATCAGAGACAGAAGCACAGGAAAAGAAAGGATTGAGAGAGAGACGAACAAAGTGAAGTGCATTGAATCGGAAGCATTGAACCAGATCCACACAATGTCATGTCATAAAGCAGTCCGTCAGCATTGTGTGTCCCTTCGGACACAGCTAATAAACACGGCTTTTACAAACAATTTGAGCCAGCTTTTTCCGTTCACGTCCAATCCCACGTTCACAATTTCCTCCAGCCAAATCCCCTCCAAAACCTCGCCATATCCAGCCCGTTTTATTAAAATTCTTTCCTCCAAACACCCGGACAAAAATGTGGAGAACTGGAAGGTCAAAGCCGAAATCGGAGATGCATTTTTTTCGGTCCCGATGGTAGGCTTTTTCGATTGCCAAAGTCTCTATGTCATTCCAGAGCACGTTTTTGCAAGCTATCTACAAGTTAAGTACATATCTCCTGATATTTTAGACATGAAACTTGCAAAAACATGCAAATTAAATAATACTTGCAACAATAAAAAACGTTTAACCATTGGATTTCTCCATACAATTAAATAAGTAATTCTTTCTAATTATTCTAATTCTAAAAGAGGAAAAGAAATAGCGGAATTCCTCAATAAATTAGGATAATATAAAACAAGTTTGCTAGGGTACGTTGTCATCAGTTATTCTTATTTTATTAGAGAAAGCAAGATTTCTAGATTATACTGCTTACGAGGCTAAAGTGAAAACTGGAGGTATTTGTTATGTGATAAAAATAAAATAATAAATCATATTGTGTAAAGAAAAAGTTTGTTTGAAGAAATTCGGTGTATTTGATTATGAGTTAACACCCCCGCATCGGAACTTTAGTGGACCAAAAAAAGGGGAAAGGTTAAAGCAAGTACTATAATACTCTCGCCTGGAATAAGGTATGTTCTGCTTGGCTGCTCTTCCATGGAAAAGGAGGGAATGGTCACAGTTGCAAGGCCACTAAATCACAGAATTGTCGGAAATGTAAAACTCGGTGGAATCCCCTGAGAATTGCTATTTAGTAACAGAGAATCTCCAAAAAAGGGGGAAAGAGAGAGCTTCCACGGCGCATAATTTGCTTCTCAAAAAAATTCCGGAGGTTCCGTTCTACCAACTTTCCTTTAACTTTCTTTGCTCTTCACGCAAATTTTCATTCTCATTTTGTATGTCTCCAGACACTTTTTACGCTTTATAATTTGGTTTCTACCCACACTTTTTTGAAAGGCAAATAAGCACAACAAGTAGATTTTTCAACTACATTTTTTATTACTTTTCCATATTCTCGGTGACAAAGCATGTTCTGTTTTTCGGGGTGCTCGAATACGACTTTTTACAGTCCGGAGCAAAACACATTCTGGTATTATTTTCGGGTCGTGATTACAGCATATATGTATATGATACAAAATTAATAGGAGATTTATATTTTGGTAGATGAGAAAACAATTTTGTAAGCTTCCGTGTATAATTTTTGGGGTGCATAAATGCTTCAACACCGTCATATTTTCTCAAGCACGGGCAAATGAGATAAAAGTGGCAGATTGGTTATATGTAACCTTGAAAAAATAGTAAAAGACAATATTTATCTCCTTGTTACGCCCAAAACCTTCGTCTCTCATCTCTGCCACCGCATCATGCTCCGCTCAAAGAGGTGATGACAATCCCTGCTTGAACGTGACCAGGCTCAACCGAGACTCTTTTCTAATTTCCTATTCCGTATGTTCCATATACATATACAATGTCCCAACATTTTTCCGCATATAGCGTCCATATAGTACGTTGTAAAAACGCGTCCACTAGTTCCAAAAAATGTTCATTGTTATAGACTTTAGCATTTAATCGAAATCTCTTAGTTTTTAATTTTGAAAGATTGAATTCTACCAATTCTAAAAGCTTATAGACTGAGCGGCTGTATGCCGCGGGTGTTTTATCAAAACATATGGTACATTCCATCTCCGCCCTGCTATTTTCAGCCTCACTACAAAAATGTTTTCGCAAGTCTCAAGTTCGTGTTTCTTTTTCTTCGACACTTTGTTCGATTTGGAGTAGGAAGAACGGAAGTAGCTTCCACCACGTCCTTCTCGTCTTGTAGCCATTCTCCCTACCCCTTCCACACAATAATGACAATGGTACTAAGAAAACGTGGGGAATTTTTCCATCATCGTGGTAAGGTGAAAGGTGGGTGGGTGGCATCTTTCCACGGTTTTGTGGGGGAGAGATCATCACCATCTTCATATTTTTTCTCCCTTTTCCCCTTCACTGGCGTCAGCAAAGTGAGTTACCTTCACTTCATAACAAAAAGTAATCCACTGGAAATTGCCTCGGATTTTTCCACACTTTATCGATTTTCCCATTATTTATTCACAATTGCAAGCAGATTATAGGAAAGGCAAAGGGAAAAAGACATTTCTCTTCAGTGTCTAAAAAAACAAAATCGGAGGGAAAAACAATGAGACATCGTCTTACTCCGTGCCGCCTTGTGCGTTTTGCATTGAGTATTATGCGGTGCATAGATGAATCTCAGAGACGAACTCCTCAGCTTATTGTTAGTAAAAAGAGACTTGGGCATGGTAGCACTTTTCTCTCTGTTCTTCTACTTTCCCATTTTTTACCCTCGACCTTCTCTCACGATCACTTTTTACTGGTCCATAACAACTGTCAAAGGGTGAATAGGAAATGCCTTGACAGCCTGCATCTCATGTTCCTCTAAACTCCCTCGGATCCTCTCGTTCTTTCTCTTCCACTTTTTCTTCATGTTTACTCCTCACACGCACTTTCTCCTTTTTCAGTCTTCCCCTTTCTCCATTTAGCGTCCGACTTACCAGTTTTAATGCATTTTTTCTTCCTGCCCGAGAGTATCTCTTTTATCTCTCATTGCCTTTCCCTCCTTACTGTCTCGCGTTTCGTTTTCTATGTCTCAGCCTCTCTCTCTTCCCGTATCTCTCTGTCGTCCCTGTCTCTGCACTCCCTCTCTCCTTCCCTGTCTCTTCTGTTCTCTCTCTCTCTCTTTCTGTAGCAATCCAGTGTTGCTCACCTCTCTGTCCTTTCTGTTTGTCTCAGTCCGGTCTCTCTCTCCCTACGTCGGCTCTCTCTCCCTTCGCCTTTCCAGCCTTCCTGTCTCCTCGTTATGCAATCTCATCTTTCAGTCAACCCCGAATATATTTATGGCGTGCCTTTCAGTCAGATAATGGACGAGAGGTCGACCTTCAAAGGCATTTTAAATGTATGCAGACGTTTATTATCCCTAAAATGACGTCTCTCCTTCTCCGCATCTCTTCTACAGCATCCTCCTTGTCTCTCGCCAATCCTCTCACTCTCCCAAAGACAATTTCTGAGAATGGACGGAACGTTAATCTGTGCAGGTTCCACGCGTCGTCCTGGAGCCGCTGGGTCCGTCTTTGGACCGTCAGTACCTTGGTCCATCTTGGAACCTTCTTGTTTTAAACGACTATAAAAGAATGTAAGAACACGTGGATCCAATGTCACGGGTGAAGTGCGTGTTTTTTTAAATCCCTTCTTTCACCAGGATAAAAGGCCGAGGAATTACATGGGTGAGACTGACGTCATTGGGAGGGAGAGATCTTCCGTGTTTAGCTTGTTGGATGGAAATAAAATATCTTGTTTACGGTGAGCATCGGGGATGAGAAACATCTCGTGTGGTAAAACAAAAAATGTGAAGAGCATGCAAATTGCTAATATTTCGAATTACACAATATCAGTGGTGGTTGTAAAATGACAACGAGTATTTTGTGGGGATGGAGTGAGATGCGTGTATTTAAGTACTTATTCTTGACATTGGACATAGATATGGGGGATTATTCGGTCTCATTGTTTCATTTCGTCACTCGCAGTCATTGAGCCCGTAGGAAATAATGGGAGTGCGTCACATTCATGTATATATCGAAGCGCTTATAATATACATACATATATACTACTTCTTGAGTACATACCTATACGACTTATAATGAAAAAGGAATTGTACTAACTTTTTCTCGTCTCGTCCATCCCAGAGAAAGAAATGGGTCGTGACCACATGCTATACACCGGGATCAAATACCGTAGCCATGACTAGGTCCAGCTTTAATACTCTAAGAGTTTCTTTATCATTGATTCCCGAAAATCTCTGAAGGGATTTGAAGAAAAACCATTTACCATTGGCAGAAACAAAAGTTCAGGGATATTTGAGAGCCAGTTCTCGTTTTTTTTAGCACACAAGTTCAAGTTCATAAAGGCATCTTTTCCCTCCTAATGTGAGCGAGTAAAGATGAGGAAAGGTAAGACAGGGACACGTGGAAAGGTGGCGGAGGGAAATGTCCCATCTTGACATAGCATCCATCTTGCAGCTTTTTTTAATTCAATTACACACAAAAACTTTTCATGGTCAAGCCAAAGGGGATTGAGTGGTACTTGTAATAATTGGGAGTAGAAATAATCAGCTGTGCTGAGACGAAAGAGATTCAAGGACATGGAATGAAGGGAAACAATTGTCCGTGTAGTACTTTATTGCTTTTGTTTCCCTTCAAGGAATTCAAAGTGCCGGTTTTATTCAGGCATTCTTTCAGAGAAAGAACGTGTAAGATTGCTGGGGATTTCCGAGTGCGAGATGAGAAGAGCGTGCTTTGCCCTAATGAAACATTTCAAGAGGGACGTGAAATTCACCGGGTGCGGACGCATTCTGGTGGAATCTTCCCCATGCAATTCAATGGCGGGGAAAGTAGAGAAAGCTACACCTTCCATCCTTTGCTTGCCCCTATGTCTTTATTATTTGCTCACGTTTTTATTGTTGTTTACTCCAATATAGCAAACACAAAGCTGATTCTCATTTCAAATTTTGCTCTTGGTGAGACATGGTGGGGGCTAACTACGTCCCCCGAGCCTTCCATTATGTGAGCTATAGCAAGACATAGGTCATTTGATTCAGCAGGATTGACTCACAACAAATAACAATAGAACGGTGTGCCTCTGTCTCTTGTCTCTTTTCTCTCTTCATGTGGGACCCTCATTCTTTCCCCGACTTTGCGTGGACGGACGTTTATCCCCAAAAATCAACCCTACCAGTGTCCTTCTCCTTCCAATTTCCTAAAGGATTTAATATCCCATAAAATTCATGTAATTCAACAACTCGTAATTCATTGATGCCAACAGAGTGACCAGGACGAGGTGGTGCAGTGGCTACTGTGTGCACGCTGCTTGGGAGAGGGCGTGGGTTCGATCCCCACCCGACACTAACCATTTTCACTGAGTAACAGCGGCT
>JAQGBT010000382.1:0-55396 GCA_034698585.1 Disparrhopalites patrizii
CCACCACCACCACCACCGTCAGTAGCGGTAATTGGAACTCAACAACCACCTCCGCCACCGCCGCCTTCGGCTGTAGAGAATAAATTGGTGTACCCACAGCAGCAGAAGCCTTTCAAGGGAACCGTCCCACAAACATTATTTAAGCCCTATGCTCCAAACGCGATTACAAAAGTGACTCCGAGTCCGACGCCGATTACAGTAGTCCCAACAGCCCCAGTGATTGCTTCAATTTCCAGTCATCATACATCCTCTTCTTCCTCCTCATCCTCTTCCTCCATAAAAACCTCTTCTTCCTCCCACTCCTCCGCCCCTGCCGTTGTTTCTATAAAGGAGAATCTGCACAATCATTCAGAGTCAATACCACAGCCAAAAATTATTCACAGTACCCACAACAACAACAACAACAATAATAATAATAATAGTAGTAGCAACAGTAACAAAGCCCATTCTACCCCCTCGCAAGCCCAACATCCCTACCATTATCATCATCAACCGAGACCTCATCGAAATCAACATATACCACAGTCGGGGTACAACCCGGTCAATAGTAGTAACAATAATTTCAATTTTGCTGTGAGCCCTCACAGCAACTCCCATCATATTAGTAGTTCCATCAATCCTTCTACAGTTCATACTACGACTGCTCCGGGATCTCATTTTCAGCATCACAATCCTCCGGTCATTGATCAGGTACTTTTCGAAGTGAAGACACACTTAAAAGAATACTTGTTCTCTTTTTTTTTTTTAATACATATAATTGCAAATACTTTATCTACAATTTTGATATTATATTCTTTTCAGCCTGTGTACGCACACAGTAAGCCTCACAGGGCCGCTTCACCTCATACAGCCCAAGTTTTTCATCGGAAATCGTTCTCTCCAGGTGGCAAAGGTAAGGATTGTAATTATAATGGATTTCTCGGGTGGAAATTACACAATTTGAATTAATTAGCTCGATTACGTTGAAACATTGTTGCTCAATCCTTCCTCGAATTGCTAATTTGTAATTTTTCGTTCTATTTTCGGGAAAATTCAATATTAGTGTCCGGTGGGACGAATAAATCAGTTCCTTTTGGCTCAATTGCGAAACTGTTGGATTCTCCGACGTCGACAAGGAGCAGCCCGGTACCATCTGCTACCGTAACCTCTACAAGTACAAATTACAGTAGCGTTAATCATCCCCCACAGTCCGTGACTAGTGCTTTATCTAACGGAAACTCCCACAACGGAGTAGGTTCCAGTGTCCCCATTACTTGTTCATCCAGAAGTCATTCTCCAAGGGGACACAGTCCATCACGGGAACGGGATAGCTACAGGTAGTTACTTTGTTCGTTCATTATATCTTCCAGGACACAGTGCTAAATGAGACGTACACGAAATTGTTGTCCCGGCATAAATTTCTTGGGACTTGAGTGTAATATTCTATGGAAATTGACTGTATTTTAGAACGGCCCAAAAACTTTTTTATGTGTAAATTTTTTTTTTCAATGACATTACAGCAGCAATGTGAGCAGCTTGAGTCGAACGAGTGTTACACCCGTGAGTGGTTCTTCCCAGGTCCCGCCAACGTTGTCACCACTACAGAATCTTCAGTCGTACTCTAAAGCAGCATCTTGGCTAAAGTAAAAAAAATTTTTTTTACCCTCTCCACTCCTTCTATGCAGCATAACTATAGAGATAAGCATGCATAATTCGTTTAAAAGCATTTTCCACCAGAGTAAAGCAATAGGGGAGGGAGGAGGAGGATGATGTTTACAAAATGGCTCATATGTAGTCAGTGACGAGTGACGCGCAAAATACATATTTGACTAGTATGCTAGAGAGACAAGACCTGAGTTTGTAAGAGGAGCAGATTAAGTAAATGGTGTGAAATGAAACGGAGCGTAGCCAAGTAATTTAACCGCATTAACTTAAGCCCACGGCTGATTTTCTTTCCTATCGTCTCACCACATCACACTTCTCTTGTTATTTACTCCTCTTCCCCTTCCCCCCCCCCAGAAGTTCTCCTCGAAAAACTAACAGGGAGAGAGAGAGAGGGTAGAGGAAAAAAAAATTTACGACAAGGAAAAAAGAAGGGAAACCAATGTGGTGATGTTCATTCTGGAGCGTCTTCTTGACTTTCATAGCCGCTGACTTTTATAACCCTTTGCATAGTAGAAATACAAACACAGACATTGCATTAAGCTCCCCTCCCCTTCTAGTCGCAGCCGATTACTAGGTGTTTTGTACACAAAAATCTTTGAACAAGAGCCAACTCTGTTGGCGATGCAAGTGGTAGTTGAGATTAGACGAAAGTGACAAAAAAAAAGAATATTTTTTTTCTGTCATTATAGCCATGTCTTATTTTTGACTAAATAAATACTATTTTTGTATTGAATCTCTTCCGATTTTCTCGCTACCTTTCCGAAACAATTCATGGGTTATGGTTCATTGCGTATGGAGTGATTCTCACGGGATGATCAAAAAAATGGAAAAGACCTAACCGAGCACGGTTAATTTGGCTCTTTGTGAGATCCCAAGTTATGTTAGTGAGAATAATAGCTGGCTTATTGATTGGTATTCAGTTTGTAAATTTCTGAAATCATGATTCTTTATTCCACATTTGACGATTTGACAAGGGGTTGTTTTTGGTAAATGACAATGAAAATGATGTTAAACAATGGTTTGTATTTGTGTGTAGCACTGTACCCGGTTTATCACCTGTGCCTCGCCCAACGCCACCGCCTCCTTCGAATTCATCGAGCAGCTCGAGCGTTTCAAATACACATAGTGGGAGTGCTGCTGGGTCATCGTTGCATTCAAGCAGTGCTCCCCTGTCAATTTCGGGAGGTCCTCCTTTATCAATATCTGGTGCCACAACCCCAAGTCCACACTCTGTCTTTCCAGGACTAGTGCCCGGACCACCCCATTCTCTTGCTCCCCCAAATTCAACATCCAACATGTTTGCACCCCCAATCCTTCCTCTTAGTTCGTTACCAACTCACCCCTCAGCTCATCCGTCATCTTATGGACCAGCCGCGGATGCGCTTTTCCATGGTTTGTTTTTTTTTCTTCTGTTTTTGCCCTACAAATTTAAAAAAAAAATGTCATGAATAAATAGATTATTGTCTATATTATTAAAGTGACTTGTTTACTGGAGGATAATCTTTGATTTTTTTTGTGGTATAGGGTCTTCATCTTCTAGTGAGCTAGTGAGAAGAGATTTGGAGTCCCGATTTCTATCTCAAGAACGAAGCTTAAGTGGCGCTCCGTCAACGTTTATTACACGACCAGGAGATTTACACCCACACCCTCACCCGCTACTCCCTCCATTGTCCGGAGTAAATCATTTACCCCCGCAAAGCCCTGGTGGGTCAAGTACCCCGGCGCCTCCACACTCGGCTCTGTTTGCACCACCTCTGGTATGTAATTTTTCTAGACTTTTTTACTGTATACTTTACAGCGTCACTGCGGGATTTGCCGAAGTTCTGATTATTGTTATTTTACCTCTGTTACAGTTTAAAGAGATGGCTAAGGTGGGATTAGATTCTTCCTTTTACCGCACAAATTTAAGTTTGCCGTATCCTGGATTTAATGGTATTCTGCCTCCGAATCTCACGGCGACGCCGTTCGCCCCTCCTAGTCAAATAGCCGCATTTACACCAAAGGTGAGTGATTCATTGCAGGGTACAAAACACAGTGCACAAATATTCTGGACAACCATTATATGTCTGTTATCAAAGCGAAAATGTTGCATCGTTAGTAAGGAGAATAATTTTGCAAAAAAAAAAAAAAGGAAGAAACCAACGAAATAAAATAGTAAAAGAGAAGACCAGTTAGAATTCATAAAATTGATGGCTGTGAAAATGTTTGTATTCCAGATAACTGATACTTGCAAGCCCGCCAAAGTCTCGGTACGTGATGCTGTATTTTTTTCCATTACTTTTCATGCAATTTTGCTTGAATATTTTATGTCAGTTGATTACAAACCATTTTCGTATCTCTTAATAATGAGTTCCCTACTTCTATCCATTTAGTCATTTATGCTCTCGCAAACATACATAAATCTCTTTTAGTGATATCCGGAATTTTGGGAGAAATAAAAATTCTTTACCGTTTACAATTTTTTTTTTCAAGCAGAAAGCTGGTCGTTGGAATGCAATGCACGTAAGAATCGCTTGGGAAATTTATCAAGACCAACAGAAAGGTGGTACTAGTAGTCGTGACCGTGATAGGGGGGATAGAGATCGTGATGGAGGAGAAAGTAAAAGTGGAAATTCGGCATCAGCTCCTCCTAAGAATTCTCTTCTGACATCAGCTGGCAACTCTAATCAAGCTCCCCCACCTCCTCCTACTTCTTCAACCTCACTAGCAACTGAACTTCTTAGACAGCCACCTCAACACGTATTTGCAGGCTTAAGTCGACCACCTGATGTTGGACCTGGACCACCATTCTCAGCTTCCTTGTTATCCCCTCACCACGGAGGAGCTCCACCTCCATCGCATAGACCACAGTTTGATCCACAGCATACATTATTTTTAAATTCGGCTGCCCATTTAGGTAATGCATCTTACAGAATGCCGTAATTAAATAGTGGAGTGCTTATTCCCATATGTTTTTTACACATGCTGAATAATAAATTAGTCGACAAAAAATGGCTTTGCTCCTCTTTTACTCATTCTTCTTCTTGGTATTCTATAGGGCCGCAATTACCTAGATATCCAGGATTTGGTGGATTAGGACCAGCATATGGAGGAGTCGGTGCCCTTGGTTCTAGTCTATTAGGGCGTGAACTATCTAGTTTAGCTGCGCTAGGGTCTTCCCAAGATCATTGGCATAGGTGAGATCCCATATTTTGTTTAAATATTTTCAAAATCTAATGCTTTAAATTGTACGTGGTCATATGAAATATTACTCGTATTCGTTTTTTCAACACTTGTTAACATTCTCTTAGGTCTCATCGTGGTCCTCCATTTGGTTCCGTGGGCCAATTACCAGCCGGTTGGCCAGTACCGGGAAGACCAGAACGGGACACGAAAACACCGAGTGAGTTACGGCGGCATAAGGAAGAAAGGAATGAAAAGCGACAGGAACATCAATCAGATTCTGGGAAGGGAAACAGAGACATGTCACCTTTCCGAGATCGCTCTCCTCTACGTCCATCCAGGACTCCATTGGAAAACGGAGACACAGACTCAAGGAGTTCGCGTTCAAGTGACTCTCATTCCACCGTCCATCTGGCTTCAAGTAAATCTTATAATCGAAGTAAAGAGGAACCTAACGGAGATTTAGACAGAACAACAACCCCTCTGATGGCCCTCGAGCGGGAGAGGGAGAAATTGCTTCATCAACTCCCTCCTGATAATAAACACCAATCTCTCATATCTGCCTCACACCCTTCTAGGTGAGATCCTCATTCTGTAATTTAAACTGTTTGTTTGTAAATGAAGACAAAAATTTGCATAGGTGCCTACTTGTACTTATTGATAAGGAATGATTAAATCTATTGATCCAGACTCTTTCATCCTCCGTCACCTCTCACAAACCCGACTGGATGGGATTCTTTCCCCGGGCTAATGGGTAGTGGCGTACGAATGCCCGGTGCAGACTCTTTCAGACTGAGTTTTTTACCTCTTAGTGAGCGTGAGCGTGAATTATCTCGAGTTCAGAATTCTACAATGCGTCCGCCAATGTTCACCAATGGCCCTTTTGCTAATATTCCTCCCCTGGGTATGGGGCAACCTGGAATTCATGGTGGTCCAGGAGGAAGTGCCATGAATAAAGGAAGTCCTGGTGGAGGACCTATCCCTCTACTGAATCCCTCCATTTCAGCTGCAGCTGCTGCTGTTCATAACCATCTTCTCCATTCTTCTAGTCTGAATGGACCGAACAGTCCGAAACTTGACGACTTTAATCCGGCATCAATGCGAACCAAGGAAGATTCTCAGTCTCGATAGCACTCATCAACTTTTTATAAGATTAGGAAAAAGTTAAGATAATGTCAATTTTAGTGATTGTTGTAAAAAAAAATTATTCACGTTTTTTACTACTCGCAATTTACTCCATATGTGTGTTAAAGAAGCTCATAAGAAACTGAAAATCGTATTATAATTACATATGAGTTTTCCTGTACAAAAAAAAAACAAAAGATGTAATAGAATTCAACAGGACGTCAACTGCGTGAAATGTTACCTTGAGGTTCTGCCGGTGATTCTGCTGGTACAAGATAATAGGTTTTTATGCTAACATTATAGACAGGTATAACGAAGCAGTGGTGGTACTGCAAGCCGTTAATTAACCTGTATCTGGTAATAATCGAGTCTTTTGAACTAATTTATGTTTTAAGTTTTGTTACATGAATTTTTAAAGCACCCAGTAATCGTTTAGTAATGTTTTTCTACTAGCTTTATGTTGCCAATTGGGCTTTTTGTTGTTAAAAATGGATGTTGATTGCTACCTTATTTAAATAACCTTCAGAAATGTAATGACACTTTCTGCAGTTACGTATTATTAAATAGTCTTTCTTTGTGGACGTGTTGTATAAATCGATCGCCTTACAGTTTCACATGATTAATAATTGTTGTCGATAAAAACTTGATTTACGCCGAGTATTTTCCACACATGGTTAATTTTTTCAATAAAACACAAATGAATTGTAGCAAAACAGAATTCATGTTTACCCTTATGCCAGTGAATTATGTAGATCTACGTCATTTTATATTTTTATTATTAGATAAAATATCGTTTAACAAAAATATTGATTGCATACAGAATATGTTTCACATTGAAAGTCATTACACGAAAGCATTAGAACGGTTTAAGTACTTGCTGCAAAGTGTCTTCATTTCATACCAAAAAATAATTGTAACTAATTTATCAGTATTTATTTGACAATTGTGAACATACCCATGCTGAATATCTGTATAGTTAAATTTGGAGGCGATTTGATGTGTTGTAATATTAAGAGTTTTGTGGCAAAGGAATTGAAACAATTTTTCAAGTGTTTTTTTTACAAAATGTTGTTTGTGTGAATTTAAGCAATTTGTTTTCACAACCATTTTGCCGAATACAACATGTAATTATCATTCGAATATAACAAAGTATAGGATGAAGAAATTTTCAGGATTGAAACTGTTTTTTGACTTGTACAGGCGGCCATGCCAAGACCAGCGATGTATTTTCTAGAAACGTAATATTAATAGCAATAACAGTAGTAATATAATAATAATAACCACACATTATTACTGCTAACTGCAGGCAACAACTCATGTGCCAGCCCACTGTTGATCTGAATTAATTGATGACATGAAAATATCCTATACACAAATTATTTATTTGAGATTAAAGAAAATTACATGCCTTATTGTTAGAGAATGAATCTAGTTAATGAACCCGGTAGTATGATGGATGGACAACGAAGGGATTATGTTTAACTGTAGGATTTGCTTTGTCGTTATACTACTGGTATTTAATGCAAGTACTACTAATGATGCCATAAATCAAACTATTATTATTGTTTCTAATACCTTTATATAGTGAGGTAGTCATTACATTTTGAGGCGGAGGGTTTGAGAGCAGTTTGAAATTTTTAACTTATAAAAACGATAGACTTATTTGCATATGACTGGTTATTATAAAATAAAATCATTACTAATCCTATATTTTAGTTACTAAAATTTTCCTGGACGATTTTCTTCCGCTTGCGTCGTGGTAAAACACTTGTTCCACTAAAACGAGATCCTTTTTTTTTATTAAGGAAGGGAACCAGAGCGTTAAGCATATTGTTACACGTGTTAATGTAAGCGACTTACTAACTTGTTCCTTTTTTATACATTGTTTTTGTTATAATATTATATAAATACATGTACACACCTTTTGTAAGCGTTTCCGGAAAATCGGGTGTTTGTTTTCTTTTTGAAAGAAAACCAGCAGCAGAGCAGATTATAATGATGATGATTATTCCAGCACACCACCAACATGAACCTCAACGATATACCAGAAAATTGGGATATACCTAATTATTTACATATATAAATATTTAGTAGTAATGAAAATACACAATAAGTAAATTGCGTGTTTTCGTGTAGCTGTAAGGATACCATGAAGCTTATACATAGAGGAAAAATAAGCAAGAAAATAATAATAATGCTCTAAGGGTGTGTGATAAAGCCCTAAGAAGCAAAATTAGTGAATTTGTAAATATTTACGTAAGTTAAATTTTTTATATAGCTATTTATGAAATTCTTGAAGACGTGTGTACCAGAACCATAATGTGTGAAGTGGGAAGGTAGGCTGGTAGGACTACCGTAAAGGCACTTGTTGGCTAAATCTGATTGCTGTTATCTAATTGTGTTTTTCAAAAATGCTTAGAAGAGGCACGAAATAAAGCGAAAAAAAATAGAAGAGGCGAAGAGAATGTTTCCCTACCGCGGTGCTGCTTTTTCATCTCGTTCTTCTTTATAGTTTACATGTTTAAAACCAAAAAAGAAATCCGTTGGAGAAAGAGGAACGGCTGCTAGGCTACTTTTGAAATGCATTATTGTGTGAAGTTAAGCACTTCTGACAGCCAAAACATTGCAATGACGAAAAAATAAGACTTGTCGTGTTTTGTAGAAATGTATTATTATTATTATTATTACTGTAGTAAAATTAATTAAATTATGTATCACCACAAGGAATACTAAAATGAACGCAGGTAAAGAACTAACATTATTAACTTATCCAACAAGTGACACTGCAACGTTAGGGTGCATTTTTAAGAAGAAAAAGCAATGTAGCTTTTCCTTTGTACAGGGAGAATTTCAGCGACCCGTTCAAAAGTAATCACATTTTTTACAGGAATTGAAAATTTTTACTATTTACAGGATATAAGCCAGCAATACCCTTTCCCACATTTGTTATTATGGTACCCCGATTGTTTTCACACGAACATGTGCTACTGTTGTAATAATATAAGAAGGTGATTTTTTTAAATTCATTTCTTAGGCACTGAATATTAGAATGTGTTTTCATACGAGTGTAATTTTTATTAATAATTATTGTTTATTTATTATTGCCTTTGTATAATTTTCTTGCTTGTTTTTACAACTCAGATTCCTCAATTGTGCGATGGTGAAAGTTTGCTTTCACTTTATATAGAAAAATAATTCTGAAGGAGTTCATGCATAACTGTAGTCGATGAAATTACCTTTATCCATGTGGATATGATACGTAGTATATGTATGTATTAATTATCTTCTTCCCATACGAAACAAGGGGTACAATCTATTTATCACAACATTTGGACTTTCAAATATTATTTAAACATTAATATTGTTACATCACACAAAAATAGACGCTTTATTACTTATTAATTTATTATATAAAATGGAGTTGTTCCTGCATTTAATAATTAGAACTACTTCGCCCTTCTGTTTATGTTTATTTTACAAAATATGTACCATTTTCAAGAACACTAAGTAGCTTGGAACTTGTAATTTAATTTCAACCTCTGTATAACTGATTTTGGTAGCTGTAATGAAAATCTATATACTTGCGAATCATTTGCATAATTATAACGCCTGTAAATTTATTTTTTGGTGCAATGTATAATACCGGGTGTTATTAATTAATTTATGGCCGGGAGGAAATAATTTTTTGCGCGAAAATGTCTGGAAATGTTAGGTAACATAATGGATTTGAGTAAAGATAAATTTTTGCCTTCTTCTTGAATGTCCGACTATATACGCGGGAAAACTTATTGAGTTTTAAGGCAATTAGACAACTCCGTTCTTTTCGTAGTGAAAACAGCAAATTCCTTAACTTGCTATGCCGTAAGTGATCCTTCGTTAAGGGTGTACTCTTCGTAACTGTTTGTGGCTTATAAGTCTTGACCTATAAAAAAAATGGTACTTACTCCTAGACATAACCTTTTTTCTCTATGTAGCCGTGTAGACAAAAGAAATCATGTTAAAAGAGAATTGTAGGGTAAAGCTTGTAATTGTGGCCAACTGGGTAATTGTGGCCGCCCACAAATTTACTCAAGAATTCCGCGTAATGAAATAAAAGGATTTAAAATTAAGAAGACTAGTGCCTGACTATATTATTCATTAATTATGGCCAGCAAATTCATTAAAATGTAAAATCAAAAAAAAATTAAAGTTTTTCAGGGGCCATTTAAGTATTAACTTAACCTGCTTCATGTCTTGTTTTTCTCGGCTTTGCCGAATTATGTAACCAGACTGCCAGGATAACCCTACATATATTCAGTCTACAATTACTTATAATAATATTTTTTTCATAATTATAAATGTTTACCACAATTGAAGATGGGGGTGGTCACAGTTGCATGCACATGGCCGCATTTGTGAACTGTGGAATGTTTTAAAAAATAACAATATGAAATCGGTGAGAAGAAAGTTAGTAAATATTTTTGTGGTTATAGGTTAAAATTCTACATATTAGAATCCCTTCTTCAAAATTCCTTAAACCACAGCGGAATAAAAAAAATGGGAAAAAACGTTGCAAAAAAGTGGCCACAATATTAAGCGTTACCCTACACATGAAAAAGATGTTAACCTCAAATTTATCTTTAACAGTAATAAATTATAATTAATCGTACGTAAACAAGCTAAAAAAACCGTCAACCATTTTTGTAAAGTAAAATACTGATAAAGATTAAAAAAAGAAGAGACATACATTCCGTTTACGTTTGATGAAGTTGCATTTATTGTGGGGACAGAATATAGAATAATGTGTAGTAAGTATATAGAAAAAACAAAAGTATTTATATGAGTGTGTATTGATCTGTACTATTCGGGTCAATAAACCAGATTTTATTGTATGTAAACTGTGTGGTTGAATGAGAAAAAACTTTTTTACCAACTAAGATGCCTTTGACAACAAATGAAAAGTGCAAGATCAATTGTTTGACTATAATATTATAACTAATACAATACATTCTATAATTTAAAGAAAAAGTTCGTATGCGAAGTAATAAAAAAAGTTAGAATTGCCAAGATGAGATACTTGTTCGGTGAATTTATTGTTTCATTTAATTTCATCTCATACGGAATACTCAAGTACAACCTACAAATGTACTATGTACAGGAGTAAATGTGTCATCTTTATAGTTGAGTATGCCCCAATTTTCTCAATGGAATTGTCCATACAAATTACAAAATTAATCCCAGTTCTTTTATTTTTAACCTTCGTAGGGAATTGTTCAAATAAAAAATTCAGAAGATTATAGAAAAATAGGGGTTTTCAGCATATTTTATGATGATCCACCAGTAGATGAGCATTCTAATACCTAATTATAGTATACCAATTGTGCATTTTGGGTCGCAAAAGGACCCACAAAATATTACATGGCATATACATACGGATTTTTGCAAGGGAAATGTAATTTCCCGGCTTTGAAGCCGTGAAATTGTGCCGCTTTGAAGTCGTGAAATTTCACCACAAAAATAAAATAGTTTTGACTTGGCTCGAAGAAGTCGCCATTATAGGTTCGCCAATCTTGGACAAATCAGAATGAAATTTTTCTCCCACATCTGCAATTAGCATTCTGCACGGAATAAATGTTTGCACTCGTCTGTAGTTTTCCTGGGTCATACATTAAGGTTTCCTGGCACCGTGTACATACAAAATTCTTGGGCTGGAAAATCACAGTTTTCGAGATTAATATTTAAAAAATAGTTGTGGAATTTTTCGCCATCATTCGGAATCTGCTATTTGCATCATCATTCAATTTTTTGCAATGAATTCGGAGGTACATTTATTTATGAATGACGAGAAGTGATCAAACATACAAGGTACGTTGGCATCCTTAATTTTTCCGTGAAAGTTTGCCTAAAAGTGGGAGTTTGGCCAATGCAGTGTAAAAGGTCATTAAAACGCTTTAACGTCAAATTAAACAAAAATACGCTTGTTAAAGCCCTCCTTTAGCTCCTTGTTAATTTTTTTAAAGCATTGACTGATGCTGATAGCCGATAATGTGACTACGATTGAACTCCGGATTATTTTTATGATTAAGCCATGAATTATTATTAAGTCATGAATTTTCTGGATTATATATAGAAATGTCGTTTAAATGGAATTTGAACGATTATTTTGTTGGGAATAAATGTCAATAATATGTACCACCGAACACAGGCTTACCCTTGCAAACGGTTCTCGTGTGTATGCACATCATTTGGAAGGCAATGTGCACGTGAGGCAGAAAAATAGCGGCAAAAATGTATATATTTTAAATAGTATTGCCAGTGATAAATTTAGTCCGAGCAAAAAATGACCAAAGAAGTACATTTATTGAGGTAATTACCTGCTCAAAAGCGAAACACAGTGGAATATTCATTGAACATGGATTGTTTTCATAGGTTTTTGATTTAATTACCTTTATTATTGTGTTATTCGTATGGAAAAGTATTGTGGGTAGTTTAAAAACAGCTGAAAGTGAAGAAATCAATTCCAAAATACGGTAAGTTCTGTTTAGATCACTTGTACTATACGTATATGAGCTATAATACAAGTATGTAAATATTGAGGAATCAGATTTATATAATATACCGCTGAATTAAAGCAAGTACTGTGTAATTTACCATTCAATACAGGACTATTTTTTCTTGATCATCAAAACTGGAACTGGTACAGGCATGTATTAACCAAACTCCTTATCTTGATTGATAGTTGCTATTCAACTAAAATACTGACGTACTGAGTGTCCCGAAAGCAATTTGATTCACTTTGACATTGTCCTGGCTTTGGTCTAAAGCTATATACATTACACTTATTGGTGATTGGAACGGAAGGTACAGAATTCCTTTAAACTATTCGTAGTAATAAATGGCCATTAAATGTGGTTTGACAAGAAGATTTAATTTTTAAATTGTTTCTTTTCTGATCCAAGCAGTGTTAGCCGAAATGACGGGTAAAAGCAGTCGTTGGGACGAGTTAATTGAGCATATTGTTGTTCATTACCGATGGGTATTTGTGATATTTTTTCTCCTACCTGCTTCTCTGGTTTATGATGTCTATTATTTCTTCCGGGCCTGGGTCGTTTTCCAACTGAATTCCGCACCCAAATCTCATGAGAAGAAAGTGAAACACGTTCAGGAGCAAGTGAGTTTTTTGTCTTTGTAATATAGAGTTTAACGTTTTATTGTCCAATACGAACAATTCAAAAAGGATACCCTGAATTGAAAAATCCGTTACTTTGAACTGAGTACATGTAAAATGTTTTAATGTCAATTATTAAGATACATTTTTCATTGTAACTGGTTTGGACGTTTGTAGAGGGATTGATTTCTTTCCAGTTCTGTTGGCAAATTGGCATGCACGTACCTATTTAAAAACTAGTATGGTGTAAAATGTAATTTACTGCCCAGAAATGTATGAAATGCTTTTGTTACTGATTTTATTACGTGCGTGAAGAGGTTATGAGGTCAAAGTTTAAAAGCTTGTTATAACTGCTAAATAGATAACTGGTACATGTGAAACAGTCTATGGGGTCCATTTTCGATAGAAGTAGACTTTCACTCAGCAGGTGCTTTTGATTATGTCATAATTCAATACCTGATTTGTATTCAATTGCACGTAACCAAAAATGTCGATCGCAAATACAAGCTACAGTTCTTTGCACTTGTTTATTGGTTCGAGGTCAATTGATGTGATGAAGTTGATTACTTAAGCTGGAAAGGTGGATCAGTCATTGTTATCTTATCATGCACCTGTTGTTCGAGATAATATTATAAGGCCATAGACCGTTGGTATTGAACTTCATAAAAGAACGTATTTTTATTTAATCTTACTTTAATTAACTTAATTAATTTAATTTTACTTTAATTTAATTTATAACTTCTTAAACATGGCTTTGTACTGTGCATTGGCCTAACTCCCACTGTTAGGCAAACTTTCACCGAAAAATTACGGATAGTATTATATACCTTGTACATTTCTCCCTGTACTTACTCTCATTGTATACATATTACATCATTTTCTATGTAGGAAAAACCAAATGGCTGCGCCGGAAAAATAATATTTTTAAGGCATAGATTCTGCACAGAAAATAATATTATTTCCCTTGCAAAAAATCCGTATATATATGTACATGCCATGTAATATTTTTGGGGTCCTTTTGTGACCCAAAATGCAGACTTTGGCTGGGAGCGAAATCTATTTTTAGACTTGAGAGAATGACTTTTGGAGAAAAATGGACTTGGATTAAGAAATAAGGAATTCGGGGCTGCCGAGTCCTTGCCGAGGATGACCTTGACCATGAACAAGTCCCTGTCCTTTTGACCTCTGCAAGAACCGTGCGAGTCACGTGGCTTCCTCCATTGTTCTCCGGTTCTCACGGCTTCTCCTTTTATTCTCTCCACCAATCACAAGGCGTGTCTAACACAAAAGCAAAATAAAGTCCACGCACGAACAGTCTAACTAAAACTATAAGAATCTAATCTCTCTTTATCTCACGCACTCTCTCTTTCTGATCCTATTTTATACATTTTTTTCTCCTTAAAAACACCCCTATATTATTATTGCATTGAAGAAATTAATTAATTAATTACACCTTCTCATATACATTCAATAATGTCAGTAGTGATCCAGGTGTACACATAGATACTTAATTAATGTAAAAAAATGTGAAAATTATGGAAATTGGTAATTCTATAAATACTCCATAGGTAAAACAATGGATAGCGGAAGGCAAAACAAAGCAAATGTGCACCGCCAGACCTGGATGGCAGACGATTTGTTTCCGGCAGCCAAATTACAAGTCCAGGCTGTTCAACGTTAGCGTCAATTTGGTTGATATTATTAAAGTTGACGTGGAAAAGCAGGTTGGTGAATTGTACTTGAAAATTTTGAAGAATCTGCAATATTTAACATTTTTACCCGGGATGTAAATTTTGACTGTGCTCTGTACACCATTCCAGGTGGTACGAGTAGAACCCTTAGTTTCAATGGGCCAGTTGACAGCATTATTAGAACCTCTGGGTTGGTCGATTCCAGTGCTACCCGAACTAGATGACTTAACCGTTGGTAATTATTCTTTTTTATGGTGTATCTCATCTTCTCAAGTCTAACAAGTCGGTTTTAAGCGTTGTTTTTGTTAAACAGGTGGTTTAGTTATGGGTACTGGGATCGAAACTTCGTCTCACAAACATGGTTTGTTTCAGCACATTTGTGTGTCTTTCGAATTAGTGTTGGCTAGTGGAGAAGTTGTGATATGTTCAAAGGTATTTGCTTGTTTTTTTATACATGGCTTTCATTTTTGCTAGTTAATTTATCACGATCCTACTTTCATACCTACTTACAATGTCCGCACTCAACCCGATTATCGTGTAAGACAAGGTGATAAATCCGTAAGTTTAATATGTGGATATATTATTAAACAGGACAACAACCCTGACTTGTTTTACTCTGTCCCTTGGTCCTACGGCACGTTAGGACTTCTTACAGCTGTAGAGATTAAAATAGTGCCCGTAAATAGGTATGTTTTCTACATTTTTAATTATTTTCCCCTGCTGTGGAACTCATGTATGAGCACATGGTGAAAGTTAATGAAAATATACTGATTGCAGGTTCATAAAATTGGAGTATTTCCCGATTCATTCTCTGGAAAAATCCGCACAATTGTTTGAGGAAGTTACTATGCGCAAAGAGAATAACGAATTTGTGGAAGCAATCGCATTCAATAAAGATGAATGGGTGATTATGGTTGGAAATTTAGTGACGTCTGCCGAACCAGACAAGGTAAGTATTTTAATTGTAGCTAAAGAAATAACACCAGTGTTTTAATTTCGGAGTCGAACGAGAATTATGTTAATGTAATAATAATAAACGATGAATTGTTTGCAGGTAAATCAAATTGGCAGCTGGTACAAGCCATGGTTTTTTAAGCACGTTGAAAAAATGCTACAGAACGGTCCAGTTGTCGAATACATACCTGTAAGGCATTACTATCATCGTCATAGTCGAAGCATCTTTTGGGAAATTCAAGATATTATCCCCTTTGGTAATAACCCTGTTTTCCGGTACCTTTTGGGATGGATTGTACCTCCAAAAGTATCACTTCTCAAGCTCACACAACCCGAAGCAGTGCGCAAACTGTACACAGAGAAGCATGTTCTTCAAGACATGCTAGTTCCGCTTTCCAGATTAAAGGAATCAATTGTGGAATTCGAGAGACAAGTGAAGGTATAGCCTTCTAGCATCTTTCTGTATAAAATAACTGTTATAACGAAGGTGCTGGACAATGGGCAACGATACGAGAAAGGAATTAAATAATTATTTGTCCTTTGTCTTGTATTCGCTAGATTTATCCTCTATGGATCTGTCCTTTTATTCTTGAAAACAATCCCGGAATGGTTCATCCTCAAGGAAATGAAGCGGAAATGTACGTTGACATTGGTGCTTATGGAGTCCCAAAAGCAACTTCATACCACAATGTAAATACAACTCGTAGTTTGGAAGAATTTGTCCGCAAAGTCAATGGGTAAAAAAATTCAGAACACCTTATATATTTCCGCACTCAGTCGGTGGATAGTCAAATAATATGTATACATATTTGTTTTGATTTTGTTATTATAATAGATTCCAGATGTTGTACGCTGACACGTACATGACACGAGATGAATTTCGTCAAATGTTTGATCACAAATTGTATGATAGCCTACGGGAAAAGTATGGTTGCAAAAATGCTTTCCCTGAAGTATACGATAAAGTTTGTCGTAGTGCAAGAAGCTAATACCAAAGAAGACATTTTTGCATAAGCAAAAATGCAACGTTTTCTCCTTTTCTCTTTTAATTGTTTGGCCAACAGTAGGACTTAATAAACTTCTTTCCTGTCCAGTTTCACAGATATGTAATGATGATTACGAAAATGTGATGAAGAAAACAAATAAAAGGATTCCGTCTACATTCTATCAATATAAACTTATTGTAAGCGAGCTAACTGAATTATTGTGAGAAGCACCCATTATGTCATATGGCTGCGACATGCCCAACAGGCAATAAGGAGCTTCGCTGGTATTCGCCTGATGAGGATTTTCATTTTTGTATTAATAACGTATATTGTGCTTAAGTTTGTACATTGATTTAATTTGTACATTTCACGGAAAATTCATATTGTGCACACTCTGTTCAACAATTTATTACCCATATCAGCTTCAAAATAGTTTTAACATTTAGACTAGTCCTTGATTTTGATTTATAACAATGGGTTTCAAGAGTTTTTAAAACTCGTTAAGTCGTACGTTTACATTTTGTAAAGCTTTGATACGGTATGAGGTATGCCAGAATATACCATCTACATTTTTCCTCGCGTTTTGACACATCACAAAAATTCTAGTAGCACTAGAAGTAACACTGACATCCTCAATGACTAAAGCCTATGTATTTTGATTGTCATCCGCTTTACTTTGCCTTTCCTTGATTAGCCACAGATTCAATAGCCTTTCTTACGGTTTCTTCATCACCCAAGAACTTCATGGAGACAACAGGCTTCAGATCTTCGTTTAATTCGTACACAAATGGAATTCCAGTGGGAAGATTAAGACCCATGATTTCTTCATCGCTAAGTTGATCCAAGTGCTTCACGATTCCACGCAAGCTGTTGCCATGAGCGGCAATCAGGATTTGCTTGCCAGCCTTCATTTGAGGAACGATGGTGTCATTCCAGAAAGGAAGAGTTCGTGCAATGGTGAGCTTCAAGGATTCAAATTTGGGGAATTCTTCCAAGGTCAGGGAACCAACATAACGTGGGTCATCAACAATGGAACTGTAATAAGCGTTTTCGGCGTCAATTGCTGGTGGGGGGACATCAAAACTTCTTCTCCAAATTTGAACTTGCTGCTCCCCATATTTAGCCGCTGTTTCCGCTTTATTTAATCCCGTGAGTCCTCCGTAATGACGTTCATTCAACCGCCACGTTTTTTCCACCGGTAGGTCTTGTTGACCGATATTCTCCAGGATAGCACCCAATGTTTTTTGGGCTCTCGTCAAAACGGAGGTGTATGCCAAATCAAACTTGTATCCGGCATCCTTCAAAGCTTTCCCTGCCGCATTGGCTTCTTGTACACCTTTAAACACACAAAAATATTGATTTCCTTCATTACACATTTCGCATATCTATACGTGTTAATTCCTCACTCACACACGTGACACTGTATTCATTTTCCCCACTTTTACCACTGAATAATCTTGCTAGCGATCTTCAACAATAAAATGACAAGAAAAAGGTCATGCTACTTCTCTGCGGTGTCAAGACCAAAAAGACCAAGTGTTTACATGAATACCTTCAAATTATGGTACCTCAAACAAAACATGTGAACAAGTGGCTACTTAAATTCTACCATTTTATTACCTATACCTACCCAGAAAAATAATATTCATAACTAATACATAACTCACCTTTATCGCTCAAGTTAGCATCGTACCACCCACAGAAAAGATTCTTCTGGTTCCATTCGCTCTCCCCGTGACGAACCATGACAATGCTGTACTTAGCCATTTTCGAGTATAATCGGAAATGCGCTTTTCTCAACAACTGGGCCAGAATAGCTCTTTAAATGAAATAATTACACGGTAAAACTTGAACTTTCTTCCACCCAAACACCTTGAATTGCTCAATTTGGAGATGTTACTACACTCTCGTTACTCTCCACCACAGATAGACAACGCCTGAGACTTGGAAACTGGACAAAATGTACTTTTTTTTATAGGTATCTATACATATGTAAAGCTGAAAATAGAATTGTCGTCGCAAATATGTTGATTCCAGACAGAGAGGAAAAATTCCAGATTCTATATAGATGTTCCACGTTATACAATTAAACCTCTAAAAGTCAATGTCAGAGGAAAGCAAATAATTATGAAGTAATTGCAGTTATGGTAAATTGCAATATTTTTCTCTGGTAGACTGGTTATCAATAGGCAATAGGCAAGAAGCAAAAGCTATATCAGACAGACGCACATTTCCCCTGAAATACAAATGTGGACACGGGAGGTTTGAGAGCGGATCATGTGGTTGTCATTCCAAGGGCATCACTACACACCGTGTGTCGGCTACAAATTTGTCGATTTTTCTCACTTTTCTTTCTCCTATCCCATCTTCACATGCAATTCACAGAATTCGCACTCACGTGCATATTTTTAGCCATTTTTGGAGCCGATTTGCATGCAGGTACATCGTAAAAAAGTTTTCTCCATTTGTAAAATCTAACATGGAGATAGGTTTGGCATGAAAGCAGAACCGCATACGCTTACAAATTTGTCTATGAACGCCGAAAAAATTAGCAGACATTAAAAAACAGCAGACCGGAACCGAATAAATACGGTTCCGGGGATAAATAAAGCATAAGGAAGTTGGTGTTCCTGAACTCTTCCATCACAGCAAATTTTACCATATGAAAATGACGTTGATTGCTGCTTTGATGTAAATCCATAAAGATGGAAACAATCGCTTGAAAATACAATAATTGCTAATTGCTTTCCATGTAGTAATCGCTAAATTCAAGTGAATAATCGCCAATTTAATTGAAATAATCTCTGAGACTGAAACACGCTAATTAAACTGATTTTGGGATAACGCTTGGATATTGTGACCACGTTTTTGCATTTTTGCGTGACAACGTTTTTTTTTTTTTTAATTTTTTTCTTCCGCTGTGATTTAAGTAAGGAATTTAGAAGAAAGGATTCTAATAGCATTTTAAGCTATAACCTATAACCAAAAAAATATTTATTAAATTTCTCCTCACCGATTTCATATTATGATTTAAAAAAAAAACATATTACAGTTCATAAATGTGGCCATTTGAATGTAACTGTGACCACCCCCATCTTCAATTGTGGTAAACATTTATAATTATGTAAAAAATGGTATTGTAAGCAATTACAGACTGAATGTAGGGCTATCCTGACTATCTGGTTAAATAATTCCGCAAAGCGGAGAAAAACAAGAAATGAAGCAGGTTAAGTTAATACTTGAATGGCCCCTGAAAAACTTTGAAATTTTTTTGATTTTACAATTTAATAAATTTACTGGCTATAATTAATGAATAATGTAGTGGGGCACTAGTAAATTTTATATCCTTTTCTTTCATTACGCGTAATTCTTGATTAAATTTGTGGGTTACACAAATTACCCATTTCCCAGTTACCCAGTTGTTGCCCAGTTGTTAATTACCCAGTTATTAACAGTTGTTAATTACCCAGTTGGCCACCATTACAAGCTTTACCCTAGTCGCTCTTAAAAAACACCAATTAAACTGAAAAAGCGCTAATTTAATTGAAACAAACGCTGATTGATCAAACATAAACGCTAATTTCATTGAAATAATCGCTACTGTCATTGGAATATTGAATAATCCCTAATTTGATTGAAATAATCGTTAATTTCACCAAAAAAACCCTAAATTTTGCACCTTAAGAAGAATTACCGGATGATTATACTAAGATTGTAATATATTTTCAAAGAAGATATTTTCTTATTTGCGAATTTCTAAGTTCATCCCCCACAACAATATTGAATCATTCTTTTAGAAAAAATGTATTTATTTTGCCAATATTTCATACATTTCACGATTTCGTCCGTATTAAATTAATGTTTCAAAAATTAAAATTAAAATAAACACTAAAAAATATTGAAAGCAATTGTATCTTCAAAAGCGACCGTTGGAAACCACAACGGACACTAAAATTTTAATATTCAATGAAAAATGTCTGCGTGTCATGTGTCTTAGTTATTGCAGGACATCATAGGATAGGACACAACGTATTCTGTTTGAATGGCATTGAAGAGCAGATTGGAGAGGATTTTGTATCCATAAGGACAAGGCGCCATTGAGTAAAAGACACCACGAGCTACGCAAAGACTATTTCCACCGAGTAAAAAAAAAGACATGTCTTATTTTTTCCCTTGAAAGGTAAACAACTTAAAGGTGTCGGCGGTTTCCTTTGGTTGACTCATTCTTCAGATCTTCACATATATATGAAATAAAAGGAGCAAAAAAAAAATTCTCTTAAGGATTTTAAAGGAAAGAGGACGAGAAGGGGGGAAATTGATATGAGGAAAACTGCTGGGGAAAAAAAGGGTTTTAAAAGACAACACATTTTGTAGTCAGTTGGAAAGGAAATGAAAGTTTCCTGCGAAGGAAGGAAGTCACATCACACAGAAGGAAAGAATTTCTTTTCTTTTTTTTGAACAAAGAAAAAAGAATTAGGTTTCAGTTTCAGTTACTTGACTTCCAAAGTACGGGTGGTTTTTCGTCATCAACAGTTATTTGCTTTTTATGAAGGAGAAACAAGACTGAATTTCGGGATTTTTCATCACGAAGACCGTTTTTGTATCAATTTTTGTATTTTATTCATCCATTTAGTAATAGAATGTAAATGGAAAATAGAGGTTGTATAAGTGTGAGTCCTGATTCCTGATTTCAATTGTTTCTTCATGTTTCGTGGTTTATGAGGAAATTTGAGGGTTTTGAAACAAATATTTAAGTGAAGAAAAGAGACTTCCCGATGAAGACTGAAGATGTCATTTAATGGAGACAAAAAGAAGGTATCCTTTTTTGTTATTTTGGACCCTTGTAGTCAAGTACCTTTTCCTCCCTTCTGAGACTTTTGACATAGTTTAGTCATTTATTCTGTACTTCATCGCATTCTCGTGGGTGATTCACTCAGGATTTTGCATGGTCAACTCGACATGATTTTTTCATGGTTCTGTTTCTTTTAACTTTCGTTTCCCGTCGGGTACCTTACTTCTAAAAAATATGTAGATTATATGTACATTTGTTGAAGTGAAATTATATACACTACTTTACATGGATGAATGTGTTTCCGTTTTTTTTTTTGTCAAAATAATTCTTTCCTAACTGTAGGGGGTGTTTCGTTTGAGTTACCAACATTTTGCACTCTATTTTCAAGGTTGTTGAATTCGCATTAGATCCTGTTTTGTTGTTCAGTTGTTCTTGTGAATCGCTATACGGGGGTGTCTTTTCAATTCAGACTCGTTTTGAAGTGGAGAGTTTGAATAAAGAATTAGTATTTCTTCAATAATTATTGTCTTACTATTTTGACGTTCAATTGAAATTCTTCAGATATAGTGCACATGAATCTGCACAACTCGTATGTGAGTAGATATGACCGAAACCGATGGCGTCATTAGTTCTATATTTTATTGAACTGTGATCGTCAGGAGCAAGCGGGACAACAAGTGCCATCATTTAACTTGTCATTTTGATTTATTAGAACGTTGGGGCATATCTACTATCGTAATTATTGGCACAAGCGCCTACCTTCCTTGGACCAAGTTGTTCGATTTCTCCCTGGCATGAATTTGAAACATGAACTCAGGTCATGAGAGGGATAACACACCCACCCAGGCAGCTCCTCCACCGGGTAAGTTTTACGATTCGGTGTAATTTATCTAGTACATTCACGTGTTGATTGTTGGTACGTGCAGACGGAATTGTAAAATTCAACTGAAATTGTTAGCTGATAAGTAAATTAACACAGGTCTCATACAGTTATTATATGATAAAATAATTTGTTTCCTTTAATGGCTTAATGCAGCTGAAATGATCCGATGTATACTCATATGCACCAAAAATAATTATAGATCCTCCTCGAAGGTTACGTACCCCGAATGCAAATGGTAATTCTCAAAACTACCCCGCCATCCGCGAGATACACAAAAATGCCTGGTTGAAACGTTTAGGTCCTCATGATAAAAAAGGAGCCTCTTTCATTAGGAAGTACGAAAAACATTGGGTTGTTTTTTGCGTACATGATGATGTCGAAGCATTTTTGGAATTTTACTCCGAACCGAAGATGGGAGCTGGTCATAAACCAACATTTGCAATATCTCTCAACACGTGTTTACATGTTTCGCCCTCCATAATGGGTCAAGACAATGAGTATGAATTCGCTGTCACTCTGTCCACTCAGGTTATCAGACTGATCGCCGCAAATTGGTATGACATTCAAATATTGTTCTTACTTATGGTATAACATTTACTTGGATGCACTTTTCTTGCTTTTGCGTTTCTCATCTATTTGTTTTTTGCAACAGGGAACAAATGATAGAATGGGTGGAATCGTTACAAGGAAAACTGCGGGAAATGAATATCTTGTGTCCCAAAGACAACTTGTACAGCAAACTTCCAGAAAGTGCTCCGTTTTCGCAAGCACTTCACACACGAGTTTTAAATAATTCTGCCGTCACCACACGTGATCCGAATTCACCGTTACCTCCACCACCTAATAGTTCCGCAGTGGTCACTAATTCCGAAGCTACAAGAGCTATGCAGAGTTCCTCTCGAAGTCAGTGAATTTAAGCAGAATGATTATTTGGTCTATGCTTTGAACCCAAATTTTTTACTGATCAATTTATACATTATAATAGGTGGGACTAGTCGTGTAGCAGAAGCCTCCACCAGGCTTGAAAATAATTCGGAACAGCCGGTACTGGCAGGACAACCATCCCGTGCTAAAAAACGTTCAAAACACATGTCTGACCGCTCACGGGGGGCAGGAAGTAGTAATCAAAATCAGGAGGGCGATGGATTTGCCCTCCGTTCTGCTCAACCCGGACCATCATCTGTTACAATATCAACTGGCGATGTGCGTGTGCAGGAGAATGAGCACACAATAGTCCATCCGTTGTAAGACGATGTTTGAGAACGACTTTCCGAAGCTAGTATAATAATAATTTTTTCTAGTAAAACAAATGTTTGTTTTCTTTCTTTTTTTCAGGAATGCTATCGAAGAAGCAAGTCCATTATTGCTTTCAGATGAATTAGCTTTAAACTGTGAAAAGATGGCTTTAAGTGTGAATAGCGAAAACAGCGCGCGTTTAGCACAGTCTACCTCGTCGGTACGGGTAGTTGTAAATGGTAACAGTAGTGCGCCAACAAGTGTTGTTGCCGTCACATTTCCTGACGAGAATAATTCATTGCAGTCTCCGTCAACAAATAACTGCATTGTTATTCCGGATAAAACTGGTTCTCAACGTATGCTTCAATCTCCGAACCCAACAAGCTCTAGTGTCGTTTTTGTCGCTCATCAGCAAGGGTACGCTATTGTAAATAAATCAAAACCGACAACCAGTAATATCAACCAAGTCAATGGACAGAATCCAGATCATGGAGAGAATGTCACTTTGAGTGTTCGGAAGGCCGTCAGCGTACCCGTCAACAGCGAAAAGTTACAGCAATCTTCCGCGCCCAGTGACAATCGAAATTCCACCGTCCATGAAAATGTATACGAACATCTATTTATTGCTTCCACTGTAGAGAACCCTACTGACACTTCACACGTCGTGGTCTCAAGAAATCATTCTGGATCAAGTGTTGTTCTTCAAGAAGATTCCATTGCTCCTCCTCTAATCCCAAGACGTAATCCTCATTCTAGAAGGCATCAAAGGTATGTATTTGTATTTAAATGTACTATTTTCCCTGTTTTGATTGATGGTTAATGTTTTAAAATGTGTTTGTAACTCATACGGTTATTTTTTTTATAGAAATAGTACACCTAGTAGTAAACATGGAAAATCCGAATCTAGAGAAAAGGATGGTTCGGTTGCGGCCGACAGAAAACAGAATTCTTCAGTGATTAGTAGTAATCGCGGGGAAAAGAAAATTCGATCATGTCCGGCAGATATTATTCGGCCTGCCGATTCTTTATGTGTAGAACCCGATGGTCCTGGTAGCTCCAGCAGAGGGCAATCATTGGAGGTAAGTATGTGCAACTTGAATACGAAGAAATATCTGTTTAATTTTGCTGATCATGTCTATCGTGTACTTACGTTTTACTGTAGGAAATTATTAAATGTACAACTTATTAATTCACAGGATATGAAAATGTTACCACTGTGATTACCTGTATCCTGTATGTTACATGTATTTATAATTTAGACCTTACCTATGGAAGCCATCATAGGTGTGCGAAGTGGCGAGTACAGAATCAGACGTGACGATATAAATTCCACTACATTATCCAATGAAACAGAAGCCACTCAACTCGGGAACTACAAACTAGCTGTTCATTTGCCCCTAAAGGAACAGCAGGTGATGCGTTTGAAGGCTGAGATAAATCACGCTGGAGGGGTTCGGATTGTTTTACGAAAAAAAGACTGTGTTAATAGCATAGCACTTGTGGATTACTTAGGGGCTGTATGGTAAGTTGAATACCAAAACTGTTTTTGTGGCTGGATTATCAGTAGTTTTTATTTTTTATAATGGTATTTCTAATTATTTTTTAATTTTGACGTTGGCATATAGGATAGCCGGGTGGAAACAGCAGCAACACCCTGTTTTATATTACGCTTTCCATGTTGGTGATCAAGTTACGAAAGTTGCTGGCGTTACTGTTCACAATAGTGCCGAAGCTCATCGGGCAATAAAAATGGTTTCTTCTATGCAGGTAAATGCTTGGTAGCCTCTATTATAGCGTTTTCAGTTTTATTAAAACGTTTACTCAATTTAATTTAGCGTGTAAAGACGATACCAGGTTCGTAACATGTGTATACATGTAATATTCTGATTCATTGCAGGTGGAATTCATCATTAAACGATTACCTTATGGTCGAGTATTAGTTCTGAAACGTACCAAAGAAGGTGAACCAATTGGCTTAAATCCCGAAGGAAATTCAGGAGAAATATCGGAGGTAGTGAGCGATGGTCTAGCTGCATCTCACGGCTTATCACCCCGGTGCCCCAGTGCGGATGGTCAAAATTTGTGCAATTGGTTCCTTACAGAAATTAATAATAGACCGTTGAGTATAATGGCTCGAGAAAGTGAAGTGAAGGAGCGTTTAAATGCCGTTGGCAAAGAAATTTCTATTCTAGTTCAGCCTGCGGATTTAGTCAAACATCTTCGAAAGCAATTAAAGTCCATCAAGGGTTACAAAGACTATCTTATAGTGTAGTTACTAGTTAAAAGTTGGCCATTGTAGGAATTATAATTAATAGTTATCGGTACTGACAGGTCTTTTTACGTTCATTCGGATGCGTTGGTCAGGGTTTACAACCCAACGCACCATGATTATTCATTGTCCATACAGGACTTTGCCGTAGATAGAAGTTAACGGCATCACGCTTGGAGTTTGTAGCTACTTGAAAAACTCAGGACGAAATTAATTTATAATTAACTCCATAACTAAAAGTTGTCCTAAAGCGTAAATGTATTTAGTACTGTAGATCGATGAGTGTTTCCCGTATGCATAGGTCCATGAACGAACTGATCGACCTTAAATTACCGTGCATTTTTGTACACGTTTTTGAAAATCTCGCGGAACCAAATGTCGGAGCGAGAGCGAGGGGTACAGTAGTACTTTTTATTCATGATGTATTACCTTGTCCTTTTACCAAGTTTAGGGTATTGTATTACGAAAGTCTTGTAATGATGTGTTTTAGCAACTTGAATCAAGCTAGCGATTCGGAAAAGCTGCAAGCGCATCAGTAGTCAAAGTCACGTGTAGTTATGTCATATTAGTTTCAGAAGCAGTTCTTTATGCAGACTTTTGCTGCACAATAAGCCACTATAGCCGTAGTTGTAACTCGTAACTGAAATTCCTTCATTTATTATCCTAAAATTAACCATAATCCCAGTAAGGCTGTTTCAGCTGTTTATGTGATTTTGTCTTCTACATACACATAAATACTCTTTAGTGTGTGCATCACTCCTGCGACATTTACGTAGCTAAGACGGGGCCCTTTCTAAAAACCCTTCGTATTATTTTTACTTAGTGCATTTGATGATCTGTTTTACTTAAAACTTTTCGTAGTAGTGGCAATACTATTATTTAGTTACATGTTGCAGTTTATTTATTCAGTTTTGTATCGTCACTCTTGGAATAACAATTGTACTCGAAGTAATTACTAATACATATACTACATATTATTTAATTATTTGTTCGTCGACGTAAAGTGGTGTCTCAGCTAATTATTGTGAACTTATTTATGACGGCTTTAATTGAAATGAATGTGCAAAATAGAAATACTGTAATACATATAATTACTTAAAGGTTTCCTTCCGTGCTTGTCACCCGCAACGTGAATCCCAAACCATTTACTATACTTACAACTAAATATTATGTATGATAATGCAACATAAAGCACAGGTTGCAAAAATATGTACATGTACACAATATGTACGTCCAGAGCATATCACGCGTGTGGGACAATGAGTCAATGAGGCTTGGGAAACCTTAATTATTTTGGTTTACCTATACATTTTCTACTTGCTTAGCATTTATCCTATATGTGATAGGTCATATGCTTTTCTTGTTCTTTATAAGTGACTTTATTAATCGTAACAAGAGCGATGTATGCATCACGTTTATTATAATCTTGGAATAAGTTTCATATATTTAATTGCAAATGTGTCATTGTAGTTCACAAACCGTAAAAAGGTGTACTGCGGATTGTGAACCAGCAATTGCTTTAAGTTCGATTACCCAGTTTGTCGGTGCAATAATAATCTTAACTAATTATCGAATCAACCTAGCCCCGGCGGAACTACGTGCTGTATTTATCTTAATATTATACCTAACCTACCTATAACACTAACGTGTGATTTAGTCACTCTTCCCTTTTGTCGTACAGATGTGTACATTTAATTAAGGACTAGTCCTAAGCGTAAGTTTTTTAAACTGTCACAGATGTAAACACTATACACCACACATCCCTTATCATTACAATATAATTAGTAATTATTAATTACTATTCCCGCATTTATCTACCTTTCCCATTTTGGTGGTTTTGTAGCCACTGCTATAAAGTAGTAGCAAGTCGATCTAGAAATGACAGCAAAACTCTCGGTTGTTTCTGCTCGTATTAAAAATGTTACAATACGAGTACAAAAACTATACATTTACATACGTAACTATTAACTATAAAAAAAACTCGCATGCTCACCATTACATGTAGGATATATATACATATATTATGATCTTCAACGTTTCATTGAATTTCATTTTAGTAAAATCGACAGTTGTAATCACTGTAATTGTAATGCTATGTATAACATACCAAATCCAACCAAACTCTCTGGAAATAAATTATTTTATTACGCAACCTGCATCGTTTAAAAATGTTTATTACTCGGATAAAAAATGAACGCCTTTTCGGCTTATTAAGTTGTCGGCGTGGTTCTTTAATAACTGATAATACCTGCCACATACCATCAGAGATTAAGTGGCAGACAAAGTATTATTGTGCAAATCATATAAACATATGAATTACATATGGAAATGACAAAATAATAACAGTTTGCGTAAGTAGTCCCAACATGACATTATTCTTCGGTTTTATAAAAAGTTGGAATGGAATACAGACTGAAGTGCTACTGGATGAAGTCGGCACAGCTCTTCCAGCTTCAGCATTTGATTATCAAATACGGCTTGGTTACAACTAAAAATTGAGGGAAAAACGTTTGGTATTTGTTGGACGTCCTGTGTAGGTTAAAAATAAGAGGAAATGTAGTGCTCTGCTCATCTTACCTCGAAATGATTTCCTTCAAAACCTCTTGAATAGCCTGCTGCTGATCCGATGAGCTAATGTAGAACAAATCCAATGCCTTCAAAATGCACGCATAAATCAGTTCATGGAAGTCATACCGACGAGCTTCCCGGCACAAATTAGACAGTGTCTCCAAGTCGTTAGTAAAGGTATTTCCCGAATAAATAAACTTAAGCATGGCTTTCAATATGTTAGGTTGAATGTTATCAATCGTAATAGTTTCTGAATTCATATTGCCGGTATTCCTAACATCACCAGACGCTTCTGATTCTCCCGTATTTCCTCCCTCCGAATTCGGTTCTGGTTTCACCCGGCCCGAAAATAAATTGGCAGCGAATTTTGGTGCTCTAGCTGAGATGTAAAGCAAACATTTTCTTGATTAAATGAAAAAACAAAGTTTTTTTTCTATTCACTATACAAGTATTTTTTTAAATTAAGTACCTTCGAGAATGATTTTATGGACGGGAAAAGTCTCGTCTCCAGCCACTAGTGTGACATCGGAATAGCTTTTACAGTTGTAGTAATTCGCTAAGCGTTTCGTAAAATTCTCATTGACTAAAATCTTATGATTGGTTGTGGAAGGAACAACCTCATTATTGGTGTCTGGGGTCGGCGGAAGCGGACTTATCATTACTGAGTCCGTAGTGGGTATTTCCACAGTGCTGGTAAATAGGAGATCCACTTGGAGATGAAGGACATCATCCGTATCCACATATCGATCATGGAAATCTGCAATGTAAGCCAATGGCAGAGCATTTTCGTAGGCGTCGCTGTCTTTCCCGAAAATGTATTCCGTCAACCCGGATTTTCTCCGTTTTTCCACGAATTTCCCCGCCCATTCCCGCCAGCCATTGGTCTCCTCGTATTTGGATACGATCTCTGCTAGTTCAAAATTGGGAAGTTTAACAAATCACTTTCACCTAGTTTTAATTATATGAAAACTATGTACTCAAGCAATTTGTTTTTACCAGCAAAGCTCTCCATCTTCCCTTCGCGTGTCAACAAATAAACATTGTTGATGATGGCCCCCGTCGTCAGTTCCATGTTCGAAATTGACTGCAGCATTTGACTCACGGCAGAAAGCACGGGGTAACTTGGACTCGGCTGAACCGTTTGCGGAGAGGGCGGCAATGGGGCGGAGTCTTGCAAAAGAATGCATTTTATGAATTCGTTTTTACTTTGTATCATCTCCAAATGCCTGGAAGAAATTTCTTGGGTTATTTTATTTTATGATTTCAAAACACAAGCCCTGTATTTTTGTAATAATATTTTGAAGATGTATTGAAGAGAATAATCATACAATTATGTACTTGTCTTCTATACCATGAATGTGTGCTCGGCGATGTAAAGGACGGTGACTTGATTTTCCAAACCGGCAGTAGCTTTGTCTGCAAGAGCGAGCTTGCCCCTCGAATATTCCAACTAATGGACTGTTGGTCTAGTCGTAACTAAACATCCATGTAAAAGGGATAATTTAACATTGTGTTCGCAATACCCCTCCAAAAAGGCAGGTAGTGTCACAGAAAATGAACGAACAATAAAACTGGTAGTTTTATGTTTTATCTTACTTCTGTGGAACCACACGGTTGTGTAGTTGTTGACGACATGGCACGTTGGCAAGATAACTTTTCTCCCGACGTTCTAAAGTCCTGAGAGTCCTGGTCCTGAGTCCAGTGACTCCAGTGTCCAGTAAAGGTTTACGTCTACGGCCAATATTTATGTAATTTCTATTTATTCTTCGTGGATCGTGGATGTGGAATGTATGGAGTATGGATGCAGAAAATTCGTTCTGCTTCCATTATAAGTACATTACACATTACTTGCATAATACATATACCTACATACATACACTATATCATCTATTAAATAGTCATTAAACCATAATCTTTAGATCCAAAATATTAAATCCAGAAATATAGAATAAAACTAATTCAGATTCAGATGCAGACTTTCAGGAAAACGTTGCTAATTGCTAACATGCTAACGTTCTTTCTACTTTCTATTATAGAATAATACATACACATAATATATTAAAAATATTATATAAACAAATATAATGATAGAATAGACCAAAAATTCCTACGAGGTAATGCAAATGACTGAATAAATCGTGACTCACATTAGCATTAATCATTATTATCACGAATCAAGAAATCACGGCTCACTCGGAACGTCGCGTGTCACTTGTCGCGTGGTCGCGCCATACTCCGACCTCCGACTCCGACCGAGTCATTATTATAATTTATTATAGGTTATAAGTAAAAAATATTAAATATTGTAAAAATACTTTTTATATGATTAAATAATTAAATACGCTAATACGTACATACCTCTTTCTTCTTCTTCATTTTGATTCTTCAAATCTCGAGATCTGGATCTGGATTCTGGATGGACACTCGACAGTATTCTGTAATCCTGTCCCTGTTCTGGGAGGACTAAGTCCTTCCTGTACCTGTACCTATGTCCTTCTAAGAAATATGTGTTTCTTCAATGCCTGCCTGCGGCAAGTATTCCATGGAATGATGGAAATTGGAATCTCTCAATTTCAAATTCCCAACGGTAAACCATAATTCCTAATGACGTTTTGTCCTTTTGTCCACAACAGATCGTTACAAAGCTTCATCCAGCTCCAGTCTCCAGTACTCAGTGTACATATGTACTTAAGTGTTTCTTCTGAACATCTTTCACCTTAATTTGGTGTGTTTGTGCGAAGTAATGATGCTTATGACTTCCGTATAATAATTCCGCAAACAGAAAACGTTTGTGAACAAAGCATATCGACGATCGACAAGTAAGTTGACAGCGTTCTTCCAATCGTTGTATCCATTGGAACACTGACCTTACTGGATGTATCACCCCACCCCCACCTGTGCTCTGACAGTTAGCAATACGGTACAATTAGTTGTTTCTGACCATGTTTGTGTGACCATAATATGCAGGAACAAACGACGGCACCCCAACGTTATACTTTCTTCCACATAGTTGCATAAAACGATGGTCCAGTTCAGCCAACATTACATTACAAGGACTGACTTTGACGCAGAATTACAGTTAAATGATTAATTTGGCTATATGCGTATCGCAAATTCAAAACAACTTTCTTGCACACCAGGAGTTAAACTTTGGCTGGAATGGATCGTCTAAAAGGCAGCTTTTAATTAACTCCGCCAAGCTCATTTATGAGGTTGCAAATCCTATTCATAGACTTAATTTCAATAATATTTTAAACTTTGCATTAGGACAATTCATGGGACATGGGTTGTTGTACTTCTTCATTATCAACATTGCAAATCACACACGCATAAACGACAAGCCTGTCATATTCGTCCCCTAACGTACATATAGTAAAAATACAGTCGTATTGCTGATTCTCTACAAATGTAGACTACACTACTACACAACTATTTTGGTTGTAAACATGCAAAAGTGAAATGAAATACAGAAGAAACTACTACGGTCAATTTACCCGGAAAAAAAATTTTGCATTCCAACTCAGCGGTTCAACCAACTTAAACGCATTCTTAGCCTTCGTTAATATTATTTCAATTGTATTGAGAAATCCGTTTTTTGTACTGTTTCAAAGGGGCTCTGGTTCAAACGTAGTGTTGACAAAAAAGTGTATGCCCGTACACATTTTTAAGGTCGTAATTCCAAAATATAGTCACGTTCATCGCCAGGGAAATGACAGCTGTTTTCGTGCCCCGGGAGTACATAATTCTGGGGGGCGTGCATTACAATTATCTGAATTCTATAATAAGCAAACTTGGTGTAGAGAAACAGTACTTCAAGTGCCAAGAATGTCGGGCAAGGCTACACGTCTGGGTAGAAATCCGACGGTTTCAGTTGTCCAAAATTCATACGGAACCAACATGCATGAAGGCTCATGCGAAGTTCCTACGTAACATGTACGATTCCTCCAAAATGTAAGTAAATAAGTTTTTCTATATCTTATATCATAATAGCATCTACACAATTAAATGCGTCTTCTAGTTGTGTTGTGTTGTAATATCAGAACATAGTGAAAATGTGATGTTATCATTAAATAATAGACTAATTTCCAATCCAGAGTTTATACTAGTTAGTACATAATATTATTCTTTTTCCTTGAAACAGAGACCTTATGCATAGTTTCATTGATGAAAAGAATTTGAGCACCAGCCAATCAGTTTCTTTGATCTGCACCTGCAATCCAGGGGCATCACTTACTCAGGGTAATAACGGAGATGTCGATGATTGCCCCGTCTGCAACACCCTGCCAATCGACATGGAACAAATACCATCGCCATTCTTGCCTCCAAAAAGTTTATCCTCCGTTTCAGCCACGGAAGATTCCTGGAATTTCAGTTCAAGTTTGAGTTCGGTGAGCACGTCGGATCTAAACTTTGATGCCGATATTTCGTCTATGAGCTCCTTTAATGTCTCATCAATAAATGTTCCTTCATTGTCTGTGCATCGGTCCGGTTCCATGACTCCTCCATCCCTGATTTATAATTCATCTAACAATGATTTGAACTCAATCACGGAAGACATGGAGCTGAAAAGTAGCATGACTGCAGGAGTCATGAAATCTATGGGAAACCTGATGCCACAAGAGAAAGAAAAGAGAGATAATTTGCCGAAGAAACATCCTTCCTCAGTTTTTTTGGGACAAACTACTCATTCAAGATCAGGATACTCTTTCAAACGTGCCCCTCCATCTCACTGGCTTCCCTCTCCCATTGTCAATAATGACCATCCACGATTTAATTTCCCAAGCCCTCCGTCAAAATCGGTGTCAAAATCCGGCTTTTCCTTTCCCACTATTAACATTTAGTGGTTAACTAAGAGCACATTTAGTATCTTCAATTGAAAAAGTTGTGGAGAAAACAGATAAATACATCTGTGTAGTATGTAAGTATGTACAGATTACGATGATATTATGTACCTACACATGGTCGCTTAAGTATCAAAACTGACCAAGTGCTATGTAAACCTTATGTACGATAGTCAACTTTGACACTTAAGCGACGATATATGTATATAATGGAGATATTAAGAATTATTCAATTTGCCAATTTTCCCATCTCTTTGGAGCTTCCATCACATACCACGTCAGTGCCTTCGTACACAGCAACGCTTAAAAGTAAATACTGCTGCTTGGTGTACTCATTATCAGCAGTTTGTTCAAGTAACCTATTGGTTAAGGACAATGTTTCTAGGGTACAATAATGTCTAATACATATAATACATAAATGTAATGTCATGGAGTGAAAGTGCTAGTCTGCTAGTAGCGTTAATAATAGATGCAGAAAAAAAAACACAGAAAATGTTTACACATCCCGAATTGTATGTACAGATACAACCCTATAATAATGTAATGTTATTTCCAGGAATTACAATATACTCCAAAAATTTCTATTTATTATTCCATTGCTCCATGGACATGAAGAAATACTTTGAATTTTGAAAATCATATGTGATAGGCTCGGTATTGGCTTTAAGTAAAGAATAAACTGTGCAATTCGTATTAATTAAATAAAGTCTTAAAGAAATAATAGTTGCGACGGATAATACGTTTTTTCTTGCTCAGCAGCGTCGTCACTCTGTTTACCAGCATTTGCAACATTTACAGCATTTCTTGTCCTCGTCCTCCTCCTCTTTTGTTTCTTCCTCTTCTTCCTCGGCGGGCTCCCCGGAAGTGACCAGATCTTTGCATTCTTCCTCTTCTTCCTCATCTTCTTCCTCTTCCTCCTCTTCAGGCACAACAAAGCCTGTACTGGGACATGTATCCCACAAACATCTCAACTTGCACGCACCCTTCATTTGGGGCGCCGGAGGTGGCTCTCCATCAGGATTGAATGTCCCAGTTTTGGCAATAAAAACTGGGACCGCAAAAATGAAGCCCGTAAGCAAGTGTCTTTCCAGCTGTGTAAAAAGAAGCATTACATAATATACATACATACATACATGTGAATACAATAATTATACGATAGCAAACATTATTAGCTAATCGTTTAGCAAAGCATTTTTGCTGGTATCAAATCAGGCATACAGCAACAGCATCCATACATAAAATTTTTTAGGCGACAAACATATCAGTATGCACATAATAATTAATAATTAATATTAATACTAATACAATAGTACATACATATGCATAATTAATAAATAACTATCATGATTCATGATACATATATATGTGTATTCCATAGGTCAAGACTGACAGTCAGGTCATACAGATTCAAGATATTCCATTCCGTCCACGACCTTCCCGATGGCCAAATTCCGTCCGTCCAGTGGGGGCAATTCCTTGGCTGTGATGATGAACTCCGCGTCAAACTTGTCAAATCCGTTGTTAACCAAAGAAATCACTCCTTTCTGATCATGTTTCATCCTAAAATTGGAACAATAAGAAGACAATAATTCAAATTTTTTTTTTTCAATTATACACACAGTACACAGTACATGAGTCATTACTTTCATGTGTAGCTATGTATACATATGTACGTATACGTACATTATTTCTTGTAAATGCTAAATTACGGTCCCATGACTGATAGAGGAGAATAAAATGATTTCTCACCGCTTACGTTCAGGAGGAAAGGTATACTTGGCGTAACCTCTGGCCCCTCTTCCAATGCACCATCGGCTTCCCGGCCACATCTTGTGCATACGTTTACACACAAAGGAATGGGGACCACACTGATTGAGACACATCCGGTGAAATTGATCCACTGCTAATGGACAGGCCTTGGGGTTCAACTCAATTGTTACCCTTCCAATCTATGAGAAAAGTATGGAATTAATACATACAATGCTAAAAACATTCATGTCTCTTGACCCTCAAGGGTCACGGAAGAGACAAAAATGTCATTTGGGACAAAGCCATTAACATGATTGCGTATGTACTGTCGATTCTCAACCCTTTGAGTGTGATTTATTCTTTGGTGGAAGAGGCTATGAAGATTATAATAAAACTTGCCTCCTCATTTGTCACCTCAAAGTCAAAGTACACTCGGTACTTGTTCTTACGAGCTCTATTCATTGCCATTGCCTCCTCCTTAGTGGGAACATAATCTTTCCAGTAGAGTGGGTACCGAGAAAAGCGCTCCATGATGCCCTCCATGTGTTTGTACCAGTCACTGAGCTTGGCACGGTCACACTCATCACTGGTTTTCTTGTAAAAAGATTATAATGTTTTTCTTCAATACTGAGGGGTCAGGGACAATAAGAATAATACACAATAAGACCGTAACGGTCTTATTGTGTATTATTATGTAAACACTTTTATGTATGTGGCTATACATATGTATATGTATGTATATTATAGGCTTACGGTATTCTCCAGTATCTTTTCAAGGCGCACATTCTTCCGAGTCAACTTGAGTTGTTCTCCCAATCGCCGAATTCCGGTCTTTCGTACCCACAAATACACGGTGGGGTCCAAGTGATTGTCAATTTGTGACTAAGAATTCAAAGGTGCATTATGGAGTGCACGCCCACTGAGGGATCTCAGTTCATTTTTTGTCTCCCAAAGCACATGATGTGAAAGTAATTACTGGACGAATGAGTGCATCACGGATACGCCAGGCCATGAAGGTATTGGATCTTTGCCGTTTCACCAGGCATGGGATACGTTTGTTGTAGAGGAAGTAGTTCCCACGAAATACATTTGGAGGGAGCTTCATACGTGTGTCCAGCGTCGTCTGGGCCGCACAAACTCTTTCTTGGTGCCGCCTGTGATGGTATTTTCTCAAGACACTCTCCGGATTGAAGTCATTGCGTTGTCGAAAGCGCTTCTTCTCACATCGCAGCATCTGGAGAGGAGAAAAACGAGTCGGTTTAGCTTGGAACAAGGGACAACAATACTATTAGTACTTACAATTACAATCGAATTCACACATGAGCACGGTGTTCAGTTATTCAGTATCCAAACTTCCCATTAACAACCTGGTGTTCATTATTACATACAATAATTTTTTATACTTCCTTATCTGTACATTACCAATTTCTTCTGATCTCGGGGTAAAAACACTTCATAATCCTCTTTTTCTAGGTGACAGTAGTTGTACATTTGATTTTTCTGGGCCGTGTAGAAACACATGATTGCAGTAGCTCCTTTCCAGACGTGGTGTCGGAACGGGTTTCAACAATAATGGTTCCAGGCAGTATCCTGGTGTCAAAAAATGGAAAACAGGCACTTTCAGACTACACTACAGAGATTATCTGACTATAGTACAGCCTATAGTTCGTTGTACGTCACCTATAAATAATTACTTGCAAACTTATATTACAGCGGAAGTCGCAGACGGTAAAGGTACAGTATGGAATTTACGGAACGGACACGGGGCCTTCCCCCTTATACCACTTAGGGTAAATGTTAAATCCGTCTGTTGCGATCAGCTACATAATATACAGACAAACAACATACAATTACGAATTACAAATTACAAATACGGCTACAAGTCTCAACGTCTCAAGTGACTAAAGTCTGGAGTTTTGGAGTACCAATAATTACGATTACGATTTACGATCACGAATAATGAATAATGATTGACGAATCATTAATGTACAGTAATATTTAATATTAATATGTATAGGAATAGGAATTATTGTATGTATTTTGCAATTGTTATTGTAATAATTATTGTAAGATTGTAACATTGTAAGTAATAATAGTAACTAGATTAAGCTGATAAGCACAATAACTATAAGCACCTACTGCAGCGCAGGCTTGAGCGATACTACGCGACGATGCGAGCGCTAAACGGTACGCTATATCCTATCGCCGCTATTAATTATGTGATTGAAATGTTATAGTTGCATTGTTGCATACATGTAAATGAACGTAAATTCCATTATGTATATATTGTATGAATATGATCATAATATAATATAATATTATATTGAATTATATTATTCGATAAAAACAGTAAGATAAGGGAGATAAATATTATATGCATTCGTTCACTTGGGAAAATACAAAATACTATACATAATATATGTATGTACATACTTTTATATTTTATATATATATTTATTATATATTTATGTAAAGTCATTATTATTAAGTAATAGGTAATCGGTAATAGTAGTAAGTAGTAACTATTATACTCCATAACTCCATGTAGTAACGTAGTAAGTAATGTAATAATAACATTCTTTCCACGATTTCTTTCACTCTTTCCTTTTCAGTGGACGTCTCCACATTGTTTTCAGAATTAACGTTTTTTGTATTAGATTTTTGTAATTTCAGTCCACGTTTTCCCTTTTTTGGACCCCATTTCGGGTCCCACACATGTCCCGCATACATACCCATATTTAACTCTACCATCTACCATCATTCATCCCTTACCAACAATATCAAGCTCTCACTTTCCTTGTCCCTGGTCCATCCCCTTCTCCTTTCCTTGCTTGTCATCCTGAGATCTTCTGGACTCAAAGGTTGGAGTACCGGAATACAGGAGTACCTGGGCCGGTTCGTCCTTCTGATCTGAAAACCCAGGGGGATTCTGAGGGAGAATTCTCAGTCATGATGAGGGCAGATATCAAATTACCAGCAACAGCGACTTGATGTGATCTAACTAGAACACACTAAAGACCCAATTACAAAAATACATAACATATGTACATATTATGTACAACACATCGATCAACAAATGCCCACTTAATTTATAAGGCCGTGTCTCAACCCGTTCTTCTTCATCTCGTCATGCTATCCGTGGGTGACAAGCTGTAAAATGAGTCCGTAACAGCCTTCCCCGTCGTCTTGATCCATTTTTTTTGTATATTTTTGTTACAACTGGTGTGTCCTCATTTCTCATCCTCACCTAGTTTTACACGTAGATTTCGTGTGAATAACTTCAAAATTTAAATATCCTTTGTCATTACCCCGCGGTGACCTTGAACATCATTTACTCCCTGATTTGAGGCCACTTCCAGCCAAACTAGAAAAGTTTTGAAAAACAGCGTGAGCACTACCACACAGAAGAAAATGGACACCCAACATGCTCTTACCTCAACAGTTCGGCCAATGCAAATGCAAGTGGAATAATAATAAAATGTCACCAACGTGGAAAATTCTGGTAATGACCGTAAACTCCCGGCAACAATTTCACACATGGTTCAATTATTCAAACGGTGACATCAACTGTGCACCCTGAGACCGATGGGCAAGGGATATGTCCGGACATTTCACGGCAAATCAGGTAATTGACATTTTGTTCCTACAGACTTCTGGTTTATATGCCAGGACCGGGACATGTGTAAAATTAGTGATAGCATTCTACATATTATTCTTCAAGGGAAGAAATATAAAGAAAGACAATAATTGCACTTTTAACAGTACAACGATTCCTTCAGTGCTAAAAGACTGGGTAACTGGGAAACCAGGGTGAAGCCACAGGGTAAATTTGGGACCAAGCCGCAGGGGAAAACTGAGATTATTGCGGATAACCGTGGACATTTGTTACCGCATGTACCCAAGCCCAAATTTTGTTCACCATGGGGCAATTTCGAAGGATGCATATGGGAGCAGGCAGGCCAGCAGGTGTCGAACGGCAAAGGGAAAGGCGTCCAAAAGGAAGTCAAGCCCTCAAGTAAGTGCCACTATTAATTTCCTTAAAAAAATATATCTTCCAAAAAAAAAATATCCCAAACTACACGAGAAAAAAATCGGATCCTTGCGCTAAAGAAAATTTAAGAAAAACTAAATGGACTATATTTAACCTTGTAGACCCCAAATTACCCAAGTACTTCAAGAAGCCCATAAAACAATCTCAAGCCCCAGCTAAGCGTCCCCAGGGTGTGAAGCCCGCAGTGGATCCCATCCTCAACCAATTGCGTGAGCGTCGGCTTCCCATTATCGGCATGATTGGTCTCCCAACAGAAAAGATCTTCCGTCTCCGACAAAAGTTTTGTGAAGAATTAGCTGGAGCCATGGACTACTCTTACATTAATTTGAGTGACTGCATTGAAAAGTGGAAATACCGTCAAGAATTAGAATACTGTGATTATGGCTCACAACCTGAGGACGTCAAGGTCGGGGGGTTACAACCACCAAGAGGATTCACCCCCATCGTTGCTCCTCCATCTGCCTCCGTCCCTCCCAAACCATTGACGGGCTCCCATTCCTCCCACAATATCTCGAATGTCAGTATCCCCGCCATGATTTCACCCAGTCTCCTCAGACTGGTCACGGAATATGATCGAACACCGGATCGGGCAGCACTAGCCTACACCTCCCACGTCAACATCCATCGGCAAAGTCGTCAGCGGCAACTGAGTAACATGTCCATCCCCAATGCCACTCAACAGCAATTTGAAAATTCGGATCAGAATTATCAGACACCGGGCAATATGATTCAATTCGATTTGTCCCACCCCTTCTCCCGGGATAAAATCATGGAACTCCTCAAATTTGCCATGATCGAGAATTATCCCACAAAGGGATATATCCTGGATGGGATTTTCTTGGAGGAGGGGGATGGGATCTATTTTGAGAAGATGTTCTATCCCCCCGCAGTGTGCACCTATTTCACGGAATCCGCTGTCAACAATAGTATCGATGAATGGAATAAATTACAGACCAAGAGGCCTCAACCACAGTCCCAGGATTTGGTGATCAATAAACAGATCAAAGCCCTCATTAAGCTCGTCCCACCCAAATATGGCTTGAGACACAAGAAATATTCCTTTATCGAAGTGGAGAAACTTTGTCGGAGGTTTGAGACGAAAGTCATTAGGGTTTTGAATGCGGAAGAAGCCAATCAAGAGACCATCCACTTTGTCTATTCCTTGGTATACAAGCACATCAAGAATTACCCCAACTACTCCGAGGAAACGAAACTCCCGTTCTTTGACCAGTATGTGACGGAGCACGAGGAGGAAATGAGTGAAGCGGATGCTTTCCTCTCTCCCGTCAATTCAGCTATCAGCACCTCCCGACATAAGGACGAAAGGATCAAGGCAGATTTCCAGGACTTCAGTCAAGAGAATAATCCTGAGGAAATCCCCATCCGTGTGATGCAACCTCCACCAGAAGAGGACTTCCAAAGGATTATCGATGCTCATCTCCCCGTAGTCTGGATTTTGGGCTACAGTCAAGCTGACACGGAAGAGAGACGACGGAATTTTGTGGACACCCTCTCCATGGAAATGAATTTCGCCTACATCAACCTGGATCATGAGCTCCTTAAATGGTATGGCTATGAGACGGATGTGGACGAGGACACGGATGACAGTGATCACATTGCTGTGGACCCCAAAAGACACCTTAAATGTCAGACACATGAGATTAGTAAAGAGATCATTGATAGGGATAAGCCCTTGACCCCCGACAATATTGTCATGTTGTTGAAATATGCCATGTTGCTCTCTCGGGATGTGGAGGGCTACATCATCGATAGCTTCCCCGTCAACACCGTGGAGGGGATGGAATTTGAGAATCAAATCTACCCCAGCACGTCCTTGGTCTATTTCCTCAATTATCAGTGGACGACCAATAAATCCGTTCAACCGAATGTGGAGTTCCCCCGGAATTTCACTCGGGTGGATGACTACGCGGAGGGGAAGGTGGAAAATGTTTGTGATGCTCATGGCTTTAAGGGAATTAAGGTCTGGAATGCCGAAGATCTGGATGATGAAGGAATGACGGCAATTAATAATATTATCCGAGAATGCATCCGAGCCACCCGGTTGAGTTCACCAAAGAAGCCACTTCCACCGTCCTTAGCCAGAGCCTACGGGTCCTTCACCCCAATTGATCCCCTCCAATTCAGTACGGACGATTCCCGGAAGCTCCCGCCTAGAGCGGATGCTTTGTATCGTTCCCGTTCCGATGACAAGCCAAATGAATCCTCTCGCCTCCCAACATTAAGCTCTTCCATGGGGATGATGAGCACCTCTGCCCGCCGTCACCGGGAGAAGCAGCAACAACAGCATCATCATCATCAACAACAACTATCACAACAAAAACAATCATCACAACAACAACCAACGGAGGAATTGTTCAAACCACCCCCGCCCTTTGATGAAAGTGATCACGATGACGATTTTGAGGACCCAACGGATGATGAAATCTCCGTTTGTAGTGACGTGGAGGAGGAGGAAGAGGAGGTGGATGAAGAGCAAATCAGTGATAAGAAATCAGCGTCCAAAGCCAGTGATATTATCTTTGAAGAAGAACTCCCTCAAACTGAAGCCGAGGATCCTTCAGATAACGATGAGATTCTGGACTTAACGGAAGATCAGCCCACGCCGGAGTTCTGGAATGGAGACGGGGATGATGGGGATGGTGACTTTGGCGATGGAGACGCCAAAAGGGAAGAATCGACAAGGAGAAGGAAAAGTGAGCACGATTTGGCTGGTGGAGGTGATTGGTAGGGACAAGTACAATTTAGTTTCTGTATAGGGCATCACATTTGTATACACACATGTATTTGTACGTAATACATAAAACAGGAATTAATTTTTTTTGTTTTGATTCATTTGACTATAATGTAATTATTTCAAATAATAATAAATAAGAGTCTTTGCTTTCCATTCCGATTTCAAACACAAAAAAAAAAACTACCGGAGAAATTTAAGGGTCCAACTCTTGTGTGGGATCATTCAGAGGTGTTAAACATAACAAAATATTGGATTTTTTATTGACGCAGTTAAATCGAAGTTTGTTTCGCTATTTCTATACAGTATAAGTATCTTCACAAATTCATCTCGGTAAGAAAATTACTATTTGCTTTCTTTGCAAGCCGGAGATTGTCTTTCCTTACTCGTTTCTCAACTTTACCAATTTCAGTCTTGCGAGTTTTACATTGTACTCTTAAATATAACATAAACAAATGTCTAGCAATAAACAACTTTGAGCTAAATGGCCACGAACAGAGAGCTTGAAATCCTGATGGAGCACCACTTCAATCAAGCTAGGTTATTCTTGCTAAATGACTGGCGTCTCTCGGTGAACAAGCTTCAAATGCATTGGTAGTAGGTCCTCTTGATGAGTTATAACAATCACGGTAAAGAAAATGCAAGCGGATGCCATTACCATGATGATAAATTGAAACATTGTTTTTAAAGCTGTAAATTCGGTGTGAAGAGTGACACAATCACAACGTGGTCTGGCATCAGCAAAATAATCAAATTCAGTTGTCTTCATTGGACTATTCCTGTCTACGTCGTTCCAATGATTTACTGATAAACTCTCGGGGTAAATCCCCGGATTTTCTACCCATAAATGGCACAATTGCTGGTTGTTTGTTGGGAAATTAGCAATTTTGCAATGATCACTACTCCTCTCCAGGATTGCGTGGAGGCTTCTTGTAATTTTTTGTGATGAACGCTCCTTAATATAGTCGGACAGGAGGATCATCATCAAAACCCCGTATTGCGAGACCTTTAATGTAGGTTCTGGATAAGAAGCCTCCGGATTAGTGGCAACCTGTAGGGAAAAAATGGGATCAGAAAAAGATGTCATTGATTTCTCGCAAATGAAAAGGTCAAAATATTTAACGTCTATTGTTTTTACCTGTGAAGGTCTGCTGGAAATTCCAGGCAAACTTTCACTATCTATTAGGCCTTTTTTAGGGCAAATAAGCAGAGGCCCCAACAGAATTCCCTTTTTGGACAAACTGACTACTGCCGAAACTTTCTCCGGCTGAATGTGGAACTCCATTTTGAAATGATCCAACCGGAGTGAAAAGTCCGTCTCGTCTGGTGAGAAAGCTTTTTGTTCCACCAATTTACAAGGAGACCTTGTAATTAGGGATCTCAGGGATGGAACAGAAATAAGCCTGGCCTCTTTGACCGGCAAACATATCCCCTTTTTTGGAGTGGTCGCTGCAAGAATATTTTCCAGTCTTCTGGCATTCTGTCAGAGGAAGAATTACGAATGAAAAATAATTACCGGGTATTTATTCTCTTTATCCACAATAAGATAGAATTACTAAAATCTTCAGTTTTGGTTCATAAAAAGCAAAAGAGGAACTAACCTTCAAGCCTTGTGAATTGTTACCGACACAATTTTTCATAAATTCATCAATATCAACAATGAAAATGGCATGTTCCTCGTCTTGGTCGCCGTTTCTTGCATCTTCCCAAGTACGTAAATAATCTCCGCAAATTGCTAGCAAAGTCACTGGTCCTCCGAGCAAATTACCCACGAGGGATAAAATGCACATGACTTTCTTTCCGGTCACTTCCACCACTGAATTCTTTTTGTTTTCAATTTGATTCCATTTAAGACAACAGGGATAACACCGTCGTAATTAAACCAGTTAATAACTTGATCTTGATAATACGTAATAAATCTGCCTCATATTTGTTGCAACGAGATGAGATGCACAGCATGGAGAAATTTTGCTATCGTTTATAATACGTACACCTTCCAATGCCTCAAAATACCACTTGACCGAGGGATTTAACAAGATGCCACTGCAAAAACTAATGATGATATGATAAAAATTGTTGATATTCCTGTTATCTATGTGGCATGCGAAAATCCACGGATATAGCTGTACCTTCGCCGGTAGCCACAGCCACTCAAAATGTCGGTGAGGATTATACATGAAGATTATATGTATCCAATATAAATGTTTGCATGCTCATGTATGTAGGTTACACGCACATTTGTAAATGCAAAACGCAGTCGACTTTCATTGGTATTTGTCAACAGCTTTTAGCCTTTTAAAACACAGACTTAAAACACGTACTTAAAAGGACAAATAAAAGACAGGAAATGAAGTTGTATGCTCGTAAAGAAGATAAGACATGGAAGTACTCAAGTATGTATGGACGACATTAAATGGGAAAAAAGCACCACTAATTACTTGTAGTTGGACCAACTACGCTAATGGCACATATGTGAGAGTTGTAACTATAATGTATTCCCATTTGTTTGGCGTGAGAAACCCATAAGCTCCAGAAGCTATTGCTTTATTAGTGTGCTGTATAGAACTCAAAAAATGCAAGAATTCAGCCATTTCAGGAGCTCATGATAAGGAATATTTTAATAAATGCCCCCACTTATGCACCTATTTATTCAAGTGTGCATGTTTTGATAAGCAATGAAGTGCCGAAAAAATTTTACATAAATTCATTTTCGCTTTATTTTCAAAAAATCCTGATCATATTTTTTTTATGTATAGTGGATTCGATTCGAAAAAGGTAACCTGGCGTTTTTGTCCTATTTCTCTATATTATTTATATACGATTTCTCAAATTAACACGACATTTAATCTTCTAGTAAAAGTACAACATCAACAAGAATAATAAGGCGACTAAAAGTGAAACAAGAAGTTAATTTGTTTTTAACAGTAATAGTAATTAATAATTAGTCACAACACGGTTTAAAATTTCTAATTTTATAACAACGTACACACATGTACCTTCCCTTTCATGATTCCCTCCGCCCCTCAATGTTTTGTCTATCGATTCTATATATATATATATACATTGCATTGGAATAACAAGTTCCTTTAAAGCTTTCTCCCCGTAAATACTTTCTCTTCCCGGTGTTAAATTACATGGATAAAAGAATAAACAATACGTTGGTCAATAATACAGTATAAGCACAATTTTTGTTCCTCTCTATAATAGTACCCATCAAAGGATGAAATTAAAATCCGAAGGATAGATAAGTACAGTGACTATTACAATCAGGACTACATTCTATTTACTTGGACAGCTGATTGTGCTGTATTAGCCTTATGAATAACATAATCTTTTTTGTGGTTAATTCCTTACACAGTATGTGATTTTTTTAAAACCTTTTTTACACAAGATATTTTTCAAGAACGGGGCAAATACATTTGTTATTCCTTTTTTTTGGTAACTAAAAACTAGATTGTCACACAACACCTCCTCTGTTATATGACTATTGTGCGGGTAGACTAATAACGTAATTACTATTTCTGCGCGTAATACCTACTTTACATAGGTAACCATACATCGTAATGAAATTAGAAACACTATTCGTTTCGGTATTCGTACAAATCAAAGTACTGTTTCCGGTAGTACATAAATCCTTTTTTTTTCGTTTCTCACAAAGTCTATAATAAATCAGCTACCTCATTATACAAGCTCTTGACTTTTCTGTGGTAATATATAATGTATTATAAGTTTGTTGTCTAAATTGGCGGTGGCCCATCGGGGTATTGTAACATGGGTTCTAATGATCTTGCAAAATTATTAGCGGTTGTACATGAGTAATCTTGCTCTCCATAAGGTATCAAGGAGGCTGCACCCAATAGTAAGAGAATCAAAGCCTGGAATGGTAGTGAGGCCCTTACCACGCGTCCAATTAGTCTCCCCCCTCGGACCAAGGTTGAGACTGGAGATTGATTACTGGAAGGAAAACAGCATCATTTTTTGTTACACAGGGCACAATTTATAAACGATTATATTACAACACCTACATTTTGAAAGTCTGGTCAGTGAATATTACTAATTTTAAATACGAACTATAAATAATATAGAACAACAAGGTGCAGTATAATAGCATTAACATTACACCAATACAATTTGTCTTTACGAACGGGGCAATTATTGCCGTAAAATTTTCATGCATTTGATTATTTCCCCCGTATCTCCAAAAGTTTTATGGAGAAATACTCACAGATACAAAGTCCGTATCAAACTAGGGCAAAGGACGAATTGTATTGGTTTTCCTATAGCTTTTAACGTCAAAACAAAAAAAAAATATGTAATTATATAGATTTACTTGTCGTGAGAAGGTATTGGCTGTGGTGTAGCACTTCGTGCAGGACTACTGCGACCGTCGAGAATCTATGTAAGTCATAATAAAAAAAGAAATAAAAGTAAAGAAATAAGGTGGATATTTTACAGTAAAAAATGTTGTCAAAACATTGAGCCCGAAAATACAATACCAAGATTGTAGACACATACATAAGCTTGAAATCACTTGTCCAGTATACACTGATTCGTTTTTTTTTTTCGTAAAAAATTTAGTCTATATACATACACAGGTTACCTGAATCAATGGAAACCCATTTCCATTTCTCAGGCTCTTACCATTAATAAATAAAGAGAAATCAGAAAGAGTGCAGAGAGAAATAGAGAAAGAGAAAGAGAGACCAAAAGCAAACGTAGAGGCAAACACTGGCACCATTTTCTGGAGAAACTTTGATGTCGTGATACGCCCATACATGTTTCAAAAAAATAAAAATATTAATTGCAGAAACCGCCGGCAAAACCATATATATATATGAAGCGAATACATCTTGACATAGAAAAATACGTACATTATCCATAAAAGTACCATGTACGACTACTACTAGTTTGGTAAAAATTTCTGTTTCATTAAAAAAAAATGCATTGGAATAACTAGGTTTGTTCAGCTTAATATTCCAACGAATGGCATTCACAAAAATATTATTTGCGATCATATACGACAATATATCTACAGCACTTTGGGTCATCCATTGTTTTGATGAATACGCAATGACATTTTTGTAGGCTTATGAAAGCATACATTACATCCATGCAAAGTCCGAAACTCTTGTCCACTGGTCAACACAACATAGAAAATATTTATGCTGATGATTAAAAAATGGAACGACTTTCGAACTTACGTCTTCTGAAAAATGTAAAAGTTGTCCGAGGTCTTCATCGACAGTTTCTAAACGGTCAGGTGCCACATAACTGGAAAGATATTTGACGTAAGCGCCACAGACGCGGCTCAAGAAATTTAATTCTTGTAGTATTGTTGTAATTCTTTCGAGAATTCTCTCCGATTCAGGAGTTACAAATACTGAATCACATCCTTCGTCTTCGTCTAGTTTTCCTTTTTCGATAGTTTTAGGATTAATGAATAATTGCTCAGCAGTTCGTTTAAGCGTTCGTACTTCGGGTTCTTTTCGAGCGATTTTGTCGCGGAGGTCCTATAAGTTAGTACAAAATACAGTTGGTAAATTGTATAAAGAAATTTTGAGGCTATAAGTTTTATGTCTTCAGTTTCTTGTAATACCTTGAATATTTTATATTTTCGTTTTATTGACTCGTGACCATCCGACAGATCCACCGGCTCTAACTCTTGAACTTTGTCTTGAGTTGTGACTACAAAATCTTCGTATTCTTCAACGGTTCGGTCAAAGTCGGGATTCTGGAAATACAATTAGTCACGTAGAAAAGCAAACCCAAGAATTTCACTTTCTTATTCTTTCCAAACGATAGGTATACACATACATACTGTACATTTTAAGAGCCACAAAAGATCTTACCTCGAGAAGTGCAATTTGAAGTCTTGCTTGCCAAGAAGCAGCATTATGGCAGACTTTATTCCACCACTCGAGAGTATTTTTGAGGCGAGAATTTAGCCCATCAAAGTCATCAATGGTGGTAACGGAATCATCGTGTTCGTCAAAATGTTTGTCAACTTCCCTCAGGGAATTGACTAAACTTCGATGGCTATCTAAGTCGAGGAGCAGCTCCTAAAAAAATGTTGAAAGTCGTCATTAACGTCACTATTTCCCGACATGATAATGTATTACCATTTACAATGTACATGTTTCCTTCCTGATAACCTCAAAATAAACTGCGCAATACAAATAAAAAATTGTTTTCCCCAGCTGAAAATGACTTACTCTATGAACTAAAATGGCGTCCTCCAATTCCTCCAAAGCACTCGGTGGTCGGCTTCTCATCACTTTCTGCAAATTAGCTTCCGCATAGGTTAGCCATTGCTCAAGCCTCCACACTAACCCATCCCAAGTTCCCCGTTGCTTTGGAGAACAAACAGGGCAGGTAATTTTGCTTTTGGAGGGACTAGATGCCCGCAACTGCTGGTTGTACAGCCTTGCTTTCTCCGCCACACTTTCATACAGAGCGATTAACTCTTGGATTTCATTTTCCTTCTCCGGGCCCAACGGTGTATTTTCTTCTTCCAGAAGAAGTTTCTTCAAGTGATTCACCATATCAATCGCTGATTGAACGGCCGCCAAATTTTTCACCTGTGTCATTTTACCATAAATGTGTCACTTGAGACTAAAACAGAGAACCGCCCTTTCATTTTTTCACATTTATAAACATTTTAAACTTACGATGTTCTCCTGGGCCACTTTTGGTTTTCCGGAATTGTCTTTCAAAATATCCTCAATAATCTGGATACCACTTTGCGCGTCCCCCATGGCTTGATCCAATTCCTGAAGATATATATCACTCCGGGTTAATGGGACGACAGGTTCTATTTCGGGTTCAATGATTTCGGGTATTCCTTTGTGTGATGGCACTGCCGCTGCCCCTAAAATCTTGCTTTGTTCCAGCGTGAAAGCACCCTCAACTGGCCAAGTATTGACTTGAACACCAACATTCTCCTCACCAGGCCATGTCTTAACCTGAACTCCCACAGAGCCCTCAGCTTCCGTTGCAGTTACTTTTTGCTGTAAAATAATTTCAAATGAATTTCAATCACAATATTATTGAAAGTTTCACCTGCTTAATTGTTAACGAGAATAAAATAATCTGAATGAATTAGATCAATAAAGCTGATCTTGACCAAAATAATTCCGCATGGGTTTATAAGAACTCTAGACATATAGAAGCTCAAATTGAGATGAAATGATCTGATTCTTACCTTTCTCGTGTTCTCCTTCATGAGTTTCACAAAGAGCTTTTCCATTTTCTCCTTTTCCCCCAGGTAGTCATTTAATTTGGATGCGAAGAGGTCTTGATATTCCGGGTAACTTTTAACGTGAATGTTCTCAAGAATGTCTTTCATGGATGATTCGTACGATTTCAGCGGCTGACATTCTTCCTTCAATTCTTTCAGTTGTTTCAAATTATCTTCTGGATCGGCAGAGTTCAACTGATTGAGCTGCGAGTACAAATGGGAATAGAGAGATACACACAGATTAGCTATGACTGAATCGGTGAACCAGGAAAGGACAGCTATTAATTTCACGAAAGCTCTGACGTGTGAACAGTTATTATAGAAAAGGAGCCGGATAATATTACCTTGCCGCTAACCGAGTTGAGAATCTGTTCCGCGGAATGAAAATCTTGGGCAAACATTGCCAACAAGAGGGATTTCCTACGATTTAACAACTCCCACAAAGAATGCCAAGTCTCCACAATATTTTTCACACGTCCGCTCAATTTACTCGGAGCTTGAGAATTGACATCCCGGATTATGTAGAGATAGTGATTTTCAAAATCTTCAATTTTGGAACTCAAAGCTCGTAGGGATGCAGCCGATTCCTGTACAGCACGCGCAGGAGGTTACAGGGGAAAAAACACACAAATTTTTACTGTGAAGATAAATTCAAGTTTGATGATACGGCATAACGGAAGAGTGGTGCGGACATGTAGCATGACAAAACCCTTTTGCTCATGGGAGAGAGGTGGGGGAAAGTGCGAGTTTGGCATGTGAGCCAGGAAAGAATTTTTAGACTATATGCATACACAGAAGAAAAAGGTGATGACGATAAAAAATGCATTCTGAAAAATGCGGAGTCACAATAAGCCCTATACCGGTGCCAGTACAAAACCATCAGAGGATGTAAAAAACGTTTCTTTTCATTTTATATAGCCCCAAATTGTACAAGCTTTAAAAAAATGACTAAAAAACATGTTTCTATTTTCGGGAGAGACACTTCCTACTCTTTTTTGAGTTGCTTTTTTTATACATAACTGAAGGCAACCGTTGAGGCAACAGTGACAAAAAAAGGCAGCGACAAATTACATTTTTAACCCTCCCAATGCATAACGAATGTGAATGTACGGGGAAAGTGAAGGCGAAGGATGCTCATAAAACAAGAAAAGAAATATATATATAGATGTTACAATTTACCTCAATCTTCTCTAATTTTTCCTCCAGCGTAAATCCTTCCGTAGCAGTCGGTTCGAGATTGTCAGCTTCAAGTTCAGTCTTGATATGAGTTAAAAGCGTTTCAAACATTTCACAGTCATCCACGATTTTCATCCATTCTGATAATAATTTGTTCAACAGTTGCTTTCTCGAACTGAATGTGGTCAACAAAAGGTTCCATCTAAGAGGGCAAAAGAAGCAAGAACTATTTATATTTGAATTTATCTCTTTTTCATCGCAGAATCAACGTTTTCCTCCTTGTACATGGGGACAGAAGTATAATTTCACTTGTGTCAAGATTAAATACTATACGCATTTCCAAGAAAACGCGTGTTGACACACAATATGAATACCCATGTAGACTGTCAAAATAGGGAAAAATAAACGTACAGATCTTGCAAATGTTTCATCCCCTGTCGTATTTGGTAGGACTCCTCCATCAGTTTTAAAGTATCACAGTCACTTGACGAGATCTCTCCCATGTTCAGCAGCTGGTTGAATTCAGTGCATTCGTTATTTAACTTCCGCTGCTCACCCTAAGGAATTCAAAGATGACACGACATTAAATACCAACGAGCCTTGCGAAAGCTTTATTGTTTTTCCAAATCTTGATATACACACATATGCGCAAAGTACGTATATCCATATACTTATTCGTTTGCATGCTTTCTGTAGATATTTTTGACATCCAACTCGTGTCAAGAGATCAAATGACTTGTATAGGGTTTTTGCATTTCGTACTACGGCTTCAAATTGATTCAAATAATACTGGAAAAATTACAAAGCTAAATGAATTAATGAAATTATATTGTAGCCAGATCAGTGAGAACAACAAAATCATATACACAAGCATATTGTGTAGTAGGTATATGTTATACAGGACGTTAACACTGAAATACGGACAAGTATCACAGTGCCCCAAGCGATACCTACAGGCTTGTTTAGGTGTAATGTGAGTAAGTGTATACCTAATACCTATATATACCTTTATGATTGACGTTACTACATGTAAACTAAAAATTTGGCCTAACAAAAGTAACTATAAAGATATTCGTCTATTCGGACGAAAAAGCACAATCATAAATAAACAAAAAACAAATTTACCTCCTGCCGTTTGATCATTTCCTGGATGCCCTCCAAGGAGAACTCCTGGAATTGTACGGGGATGCCGGCATCCTTTTGCAGCTCCTTCAATCTTCTTATGCAATCGACGCTTCGAGCAGCAAACTGTTGTTTCAGCTGCAACATAAATTAAAATGTAATACCACTTTAAAAAAAGGTTTTAATGGGTTAATAAAAATATTAGCAAATTATTCCACGCTTATAATCAAAACGTTTTGTCATGTAAAAGACAATGAGCGGAACAAAATGACTTACATCTATTAAGTCCTCCACACGCTGTTTACGTTTCTCAAATTCATCCTGCACACCATCCCATTTGCTTTGAACTTGTTTCAAGAGTTTGCTAATTTGCTTATTCTCTTTCCCTTTGGTAAGAGCCAAAAGCGTAGTTCCTATGGATTCAATTTCTTCATGCAATGGCGTTTTGCAGTTCATCTCTTCCTCTATGTCTTTGCCCAAGTAACTCCTGTAGTCTTCCAGATTGGAACAAAGACTATTGTCCATTTTATTGGTGATTTCCTCCGTCCATTGAAGTAATACTTTGCATCTAAAAAAAGGATTTTTGGATGTCATTAAATAACCATTCATATTCAGTTCATAATGACTATTCATCAGGATAGGAGCACTAATTAATAGCAGAATACAAGTGTATAATCTATACTCCAATAATAGAAAACTCACTTGTTATCAAATAAAGGAAGCAAATCTAACTGATCCTGACATTTGTTCATATTTTGGTACAGGAGAGTCAGTAAATCAATCCTTCTTTGAGTAATCGCCCAGATCTTTCGGTTGAGAATGCGAACGTCAGAGGGACTGATGGAGGCTTTCATCTCATCAAGTGTCGCCTGGAGTTCCTCAATGTGACTTTCAATCCGAGCAGTGTCATCAATGAGTTTCTGCACCATGAAATAAAAAATTACATACGTTTCTCAATGGAAATGATCCGCGCAGTGAAATTTGTTTCTCTCAAATTAGTCATAATTAATGAAAGTTATTTCCCTCTAAACATACGTGTATACATACAGGAATATATATATTTGGAAAAAATCATACCTTCACAAATCCAATGTACCCATTAAGCTCAGTAAATTGCGTTGGAATCTTGCGATCTTCTAACTGCTCGTTAATGTCACTCAACAGGACTGAGATCAATTTGTACTTGTCCTCAAAGACTTGATTAATTCCCACCAGACGGTTTATGTGATCATGCCAAGTTTTCAGAGCCGCTTGTAGATTTGTGAACCTTGCTGTGTGTAGACTTAACTCATGATTCACGGATGACTGAATCTCCGGGGTGGTAAAGTTCTTGAGGGCAACTTTCTTGTTTTTCTCCGCTTCCAACAATTGTTCCCCAGCTGGGAATTTCTCAATAAGCACCAACACTTTTTGTTTAATCACAGAAATTCGAGAAAGACTTAAAAATGGAAGGTCCAACGTTTTCTTGTCCCTTTCCATCAACCGGAGCCACCTTAAGAATTCATCTTGTGTCCTCAAAAATTCTTTCCACAGGCCTAACCTTGCATTAATCTCACCTTCTCGATTCCGAAGGGCAGTTTCAATATTTTCGTATTGAGTAATAATTTCTTCATATAATTCTGACGTCACCTCTCCTACCAAACTATTTCGATGCTCATCTATAATATCACGGTACAATCGACAGATCTCTAAGTCGGAACTCATTTCCTCACTTGTGGATCCAATGGGTTCCGAAATGTAGGCCTCAACCTCACTAATGTACTTTTTGACCAGCTCATTCAGTTCCGAGTTATCCTGATGACTAGATAAATACTTCCAAATTTTGGTGTACTCGTTGAAGGTTTCGTGGAAGAGTTGTCTCGAATTATTGAGAACATCCTTCACTTCCGAATTCACTGGCTGGGCTTGATTCAAAGCCACGAGCTTCCCCTCAGATTTACCCAGATTTAATAATTGATTATGGATTTTGCTGAGGCGTTCCGGCTTAACTCCTTCTTCAGTTGCTTCGGGATCATTACGCCGTTCCTGAGAAAAAATTATTATTACATTAATAAATATCTCATGGCATTTTAATTCCTCTTCCCACATTTTTTCATGACATTTTAGCAACATTTCCTTCCCAATTATGTTGGCAGAATTAGGCAAGAACTTCAACCCTAATTTAGAAAAATCTTATTACCATATTCATGACAAAACATTAAAAATATATAATGTCAAGCAATTAACTATTTTTCAAGAAGAAATGTTTGCCAATTATATTTTGTACTGAAATTAGTGAAATTTATGACGAAATGCAAGCATTCCTTCGTAGAAAAAATTTGCTAAATGATAGGACAATCACGTCCAATTCGTGTCATTTTTATGTTAGTAAATATCGTAAATTCTAAAGCAAATATTTTTTTATGCTGTCTTGCTCCTAGAAATAATTAAAAATAACTAGCATCTTTCACAGCTTGTAAATGAGTACAATAAGCACATGTATTTATACACTACTTATGTACTTGCATTACCACTTACGCGGCTGCGATAAATTAAATGCCAAAAATAACTGCAAACAAATAAAAAGAATAAAAATATAAAAAATACCAGAGAAATCTCTTGAACGGTAGCTCCCAGTTTTTCTACTTGGCCGTTACAGATGCGATTATTAAGCACTCCCAAGTTGATCTTGAGGCCATTAAGTTGTTTGCACAAGCCATCAAAGACGACGACAAGATTAATATCTTCCCTCCTCAGCTCCTCCATGCCGGTCTTCTGAACGGTGATTAATTCCCCAGCCAAACTTTCACCCTCCACCATGATACCCTCAATCCTTTCCTCCAGTTCCCTCTGGATGTCCTGAACTTTCTCTGGCCCCACAAATTCACTCTCCACCAATGGAGTAGTCACACTGAGCCAGTCACTCAACTCCTTATTAATTTCCCCCAACCTTCCATATATATCCGTGATTTTCTCGTAACGGAATTTGAGTAATAAAATATTCTCTTGTAAAGTCTGGAATTCCACCAATAAATTCTCAATTTGCTCATCAATCTGCTTCCCCACGTCCTCCGTACAATCTTGCTTCAATTTGTCCGCAATGCCTTGTAACTGTGTCAGGGTCTCCTTTTTGATAGTGAAGTTCTCCAGGAGCTGGAAAAAAAGTATTGCGAACACAAAAACAATCACAAAACCGTACTAACACTTGTCACCGTAACTTGTTTTTTTGGGGGGAAATTTGAGGGGTTCCATTTTTGAAAAAGCACCATATATCTGTCCTTTATTTTGCCGATTTTTTTTTATTTGTGCCATGTTTCCCCAGTATTCCTTTCACCCCTCACACTCTCACGCACGCTGGCCGACAAGGGCAATGGATTATCCACTTACATATGAAGTCCATAAAAGTTGTTACAGTACAAGAAACTAAGTCACACGCAATGGGAAATGCCGGTTATCACCCCCGAAAAAAATGTACGAGTAGCATATATGAAAAAATATTTGAATCATGCCGTGCCACTATACACCCTTCGCAAATTAAACCTTTCAACAAAATTATTCGCAATTATGCAGGTCTATATATGCGAGAGAGACACATGGAAATGAGAGGGATTCACCAGGTACACATGGGTACGAAACGCGATGTGTATTAGTAGACATTTGCATTCCTTCATCCAGAAAATTTTTTTCTTTCACTTCAAACTCCACTCATCCTATCATCTTTTTATACTTTCTCAAAAATATTATCTTTCTTCTTTGTATACATAGTCTTTTTGAATGGAAATAATTTTTTCCAGACACGTTCATAGCTGCATCACACTACCGCAAAGAATGTCACTTGCCACCTGGGTAGAATGTCACAGCAAAAAAAAAAAAGCGTTTTCCGACGTCTGCAGTACACGAATACCGTAATCACTCGAAAGATGGCCGGGTTCTAAAGATGGCCGGTTTCTAAAGTTGGCCGGGGGTTTTGGCTATCCGCGCGTAGAGATAGCCGGGTTCTAAAGATGGCCGGGCTTCCAAAGATAGACCAGC
>JAQGBT010000383.1:0-55358 GCA_034698585.1 Disparrhopalites patrizii
GAGAGAGAGGGAGAAAAGAGAAAGACAGAAAGAGAGAGCGAGAGAGAGAGGGAGAAAAGAGAAAGACAGAAAGAGAGAGCGAGAGAGAGAGGGAGAAAAGAGAAAGACAGACAGAAAGAGAGAGAGCAAGGGGAAGAGTGCGAGAAAGAGAGAGTATGCAAATAGAAGGAGAGAGAGAGCACAGTCGAAGGAAACCAGGTAAAGAATAAAGGGAGAAATGGAGAGAAAATGAAAGGAAGAGAGAATCCCGAAGAAAAAGGGAGAGCTTGAAACAGAAAGAGAAACCAACGGAAAGAGACAAAAGAAGATTTGCCATTGCGCAAAAAGTTAGAAAAAAATCCCCGACAAACTTTTTTATGGTGCAATAATAAATGCAAAGGTTTATGTTATTTAGTGATAAAAAAGCAATGCGTCAGTAAATTTCTCTCTCTCTCTCTCTCTCTGTCTTCTACACAAGCCAGAGATCATCCACAATGTAAAATCTTTGACAGAGTACACATGTTCCCCGCGTAATAATTGCGTAGAAAGTCATGAACAAGTTGTACTTTGGATGTCGACGAGCCGCATATGAGGTGTAAATTATTTTTTTCTCTTCTTATAGCTTTTACATATTATTCCTCCTTTTTTTTTGCTAAAAGCTCAAGTTAGAGAGAAACAGAAAGGGAGAGAGAGAGGGGGAAATTGCGTGGCATTTAAGAAAATGAGGAACCGCTTTTTCTGATTTTGCATACACACTTTTACACTCACGGAAACGAAGGGGAAAAAGCTCTTAGAGAAGCTGTCAGTGAGTAGCTGTTCTTTTTTTAAAAAATAAATCCTCTTCGTCGTATTTCATTGAATAAGGCTGTATTTTAAGTCAAGGAACGTCCTTTAATTGCGGTTAAGTTCTTCTTCTTATACCCATCCACTTACAAAGACAAGATGGACTTTGCTTCCGTGTGTGTTCCCCCTGTCTTTCACCCTCTTTTTGTTGTTATTATTGTTGTGTGAGTTTGAATATTACCAGAATAATTACGGCCGTAATTACGCTCCTACTCAAGTATTTTAATTATGCTGACATAAAACTGTCAAAGCAGTCAGGTTTTCATGCATCCCCCTGCTACCGAATCCAATGGAGTGACTGTTATAATCAGGATTCATAAATCCAACATAATAATGTCGCCCTTTGAGGGAAGGATAAGATAATGCCTTGTCACTCACACATTTCTTCCTTTTTTTTTTTACGCTGCAATTTTTTATTTTAATTTTAAAAACACAAAATGGCTTCCCAAAAAAAATGACATTTCTTAGCATTTTCGAGGAATTTTAGGGAGAAGGAATAATTTTGGGGGATTTCAAATGTAGTGGGAGCAAACTTCAATTTTTAAGGGATATTATTGCACCGTTAGGCGGGAAATGTTTTTGTTTTCTTGTCATTTTGCAAAGGAGATTTTTTTAATGGAAATTATTCCTATTTTTTCTCATTTGTAGTACCGTTTGAATTTTTGTTGTCCTTCCTTATTTTTCCTTCTTTTTCTCTCGCTTTCTCTCCCTCTTTTGCTTTGCCTTTCTATTTGTTAGTTTTTTCTCTTCATCTCTCGTTCTGCTTCTCTTGCTCTATCCTCCCTTTCGCTCCCTTTTTTCTTTTTGTTGTTTTTTTCTGTCACTTTTTTTCTCTCTCTGTGTTCACTTTCTGCGTTTCTTTAAACTCTTTTTCCGTCGTATTTCTATTTTCTCTCTCCTTTTTCTGTGGTATTTCTATTTTTCTCTCTCCTTTTTCTGTCGTATTTCTATTTTTCGCTCTCCTTTTTCTGTCGTATTTCTATTTTTTCTCCCTTTTCTTCTCATTTCTCTCTTTCTCTCCTTTTCCTACCCACTCCGCCTGTCGTTTTTATCTCCTTGTCTTCTCCCTTCGTTTTTCCTTTCTCTCTTTCTTCCCTTTTTCTGATTTTGATTGTTCACCGTGAAATCTCTCTCTCTTATCTCTCTGCTCTTTCGATTTCTCCCTCTTTCTCTTCGCTTAATGCGTTTTCCCTCCCCTCTGGCCTTCTCTATCTCTCCTTGTTCTACTTGGATTTCCCGCATTGTCTCTGGTCTGTCTCATCTCATCTCGTATAATCCCGCCTTTTTCTGTCTTAAGTGAGCCTGACAGAAGACGGAGCCCCCACATTAAAGCAAAGTTCCGTGAGCTTCCCCTCGAAACTCCCCAGTCATGATGATACTGACAATCATCTGTTCACCTGGTAACCCAGAGGATATATGATTTGAGGAATTGGTAATCCCACATATTATGAACCTCCTGGCGTTGCACATTGAGCAATATGCGCAGCAATGCACAACCAGGAATAATGTGTGTCACTGTTGTTGGTCATAAAGTAGGATATTAATACAAGTCATTTTCGTTGTTAACCTGTGTGGTAAATAAACAATTTAAAGAAAAAATTGGCGAGTGCAAAAAAGATCATGTTTGAGTTTAACCTGATTACAGTATATGACTCTCTCCCCCCACGCACACACATATTATTTCATATGTGAGTGCACACACAAACTTTACCGTTCCATGCAGCAGACACTCCTCCAAATATGACACTTGGCGTTTTTTCCCTCCCTTCGAACCCAAAGGGATTTTTCGAAGGGATTCACAAAAATTATATCCTGCCACATAATTTAATTTACCATACAATTAGTCCCAAGACACATAATTCTACTTTTTTTTTTGGAAAAAAAATTTTTAGCATGGTCCGATAAATGTACTAATTGTATCAAGTATATGGATACAAAGAATTTTACGTGTAGCACTGTACATATGTACATATATGCAAAAACGTGTTCACGAGAGCTGAACTTAATTTTTGTCTAGAGAGAGAGTTTGCTGCAATGGCATAGTATAGTGCCTTTAAATCTGACGTGGGATTTTTGAGTGGATACAGAACGGAATTTGTTTACTTGTAGGATACATTGCTCAAGGGTGTTTGGTTGGGAAGGACAAGAAGAAAATAATAAAAGCACAAAAAAAACTTTATACAGACACACAAAACGTGGATTTGATGCGTTAAGAGATAAAATGATTCCTTCGTGATGTACAAGGCTCTCAGGCCAAACATGGATCTATTCACAAAAAATTTCAAAAAATAAATAAAAAGAGAGCAAAATACTCCAATAGCTTCCAACCTTGTTTGGTAATTGAAGGGGAAAAAATCATTCTTTTAAAACTGAAAAAAGATGGGATTAGAAAATTTTATTAATAAACTAAAAAAAAAAAGTGGGACAGTTTTATGTAAGAATTTCTTGGTAATTGGAATTACATGAGCTCCTTTTCGTCCTAATCCCTTGATATAATCCATTAAATCTCCCTTCAAAATCATCCACCAAAGTGTGGGAATTCTCATTAGTTGTAACTCCATGAGGGAGTCATAATGAAGGGAGCCAAATAAGAGAAGAATCTAGATTAAATGATCTGCAATTATGACAAAAAAAAATTAGGCTCGCACAAGTAGGATTTTAGCACTCGAAGGATTTTATTTTTAACCCCTTTCCCCCTTAATTCAATCTTTTTTTCTACGCATAAACATCTAATCTAACGAATTCCGTAGGTATACATATGCATTATCACAAATGTGTGTAGAAACAAAATAAAAAACCACGTATCTCTCTCTCTCTTCAGTGCTATAAATATTATATTTTTACATGCGTAGGAGGGTCACCGTAGAGCGGAACCATACGAAGAAAAATTAAATACAAAAGACTTTTTTTTCTAAACACACATAAAAATTGTTTTTTCAGGGGCTCCTTTTACAATCAACTAATTGTTACCTCAAGTATAATAATAATAATCCCTCTCATATAATATCTTGGGAGCTCCCTCGTGTTTTTGTTGTAGTTATAATGAATAAAACGTTTCAATTGTGTCCTCATTGCTTGGTTGGGCCTTCTAATGAGAAAAACAAGAGAAGAAAGACAAAAAGAATTGGAAGGAGAGAGAAAAAAAAGAGAGTGCCTTCTCTATACTATGTATAGTGTACCACTAGGAATTTCACTAATGATACTACTTTTTAATTTTTTAACTACTCCCTTAATTACCCCGTAAGTGTACAATTCTTCTATTATTAAAGTGTACTTTTTAATGCCCAGCAAATCACCTTGCGTAATATGTCCCCTTGTGAACATGCGTTTTTTTTTTGGGCAAATAAATACAGCCTACACATATGGTTACAGAACGTAATAGCGCATCACACGAGGGAGACATATGTATATAATACACACCCAAAAATAAAAACTACTGTATTTAAGGACCTGAAAACGATTAATGCCCAAAATATAGTAATTATTGGGGAACTCTCCATTGTTTTGGGGTATAAATGTTTCCATATGGGCAATGTAGGCAGGTTCAGAACTTTATAGGGGAAATTGGGATAATTTCACAGAGATAAGCACGTCATTTCTTTTTTTTTTTTTTTTGTTTTCTAGTCAGTCCCCAACCTTTCCCTCACCTGACCCTTTATGTAATTATGAGTCATCACTTCATCTCAAGGATGAAAGTGATCTATAGGTGTGTGCTGGTATTAATGGTAGCTATGGCTATGTGACGTAAGTGTATGGCAGGAATCGTACTAGGACATTGTATGCAGTATTAAGCATCACATAATGCTTGAGGAGCGAAAGGCAATAATCACCAATTATTATTGTTTCAAACTCAATTAACTTTGAACAGTTGGCAGTAGCCGAAAAAAAAAGGTCTGGGTCAATGAGATGTGCTTATTGCATGTGCTTATCCATGGATGTTGATTTAATTCTCGTGAAATTATCGCACAGGGTCTCTTAATTTCTCTCTTCCTTTCTCTTCTTTTTCTCTCTCTCTTTCTGACTCTCTCTCTCTCTTTGCCTTTTTCTCTCTTGATTTCCATTTTTCTTCCTTTTTCTCTCTCCCCTTCTATTTCCCCTTTTTCTCTCTTTCCCCATCTTTCCTCCTTTTTCCCCCTTTCTTTTTCTCTCTTTCCCTCCGTTGTTCTATCGGCATCTCCCTTTCTTGTCCTTTTTCCTCTCTTCCTCCCCTTTATCTCTCCCTGACCCTCTCTCCCTACATATTAATTCATGAATCCCTTAATATTTCCGCTATGGTTTAATGACGGAGAGATAAAAGGCTTTTTTTTTTTTAGTGGGGAGAACAAAAGGAATTTTGCCAAGGAAGGTTATTTACATGGAATTCCATTTTCTCTCTCTCCTTGTCTCTATACAGAATGTATTCATACAAATCTGCGTGAGCCTTTTTTTTTAGACATGGTCAACGTCTGGCTTGTCCACAAAAAGGCGACAGAACTATCTGTGTACTTACATATGGACGTGTGATCCTTTACACATTTGCTATACATGCCCAACAAAATACTTGGGAAATTTTGACAGGCAAACCTGACCGATTTAAAAGGTTCTCATGTGAGTCATTTTTCTCTCAATGTATGGCTATAGGAACGTTTATACACACAAATGAGTTTTTATAGGCAAGTACTGGCGCATTTCCTCCTCCTCGATTAAAGTGCACGTGCGTGTGTTTGCGAGAGAGAGAGAGAGAGAAAAATATATATTATAGATATACTTATATTTTAAAAAAAACATATTTACTCCTACTACTTGATTGCTTTCGACAGTATGAGAAGCCATGAACCTCTCTCTTGTTCACAGGAGCTACTAATACATTTTTTTTTGCATTATATACTTAGAAAAAAAAAACAGTTCATACAAGGTACAACAAATTCCACATCAATTCAATGACCGCTCTTCCTGTCCCTTGTACGTACTAGCAGAAAAAAAAAGTTATACCTTAGACTAACATACAGCATAATTCATGGAGAGAGACTCTTTTTGCGCTCTCTCCGTGTAACAAAAGACGACCGGATGGTACCGTGTGTGTATAGGAAATGTAGTGGAAAAACTGTGGTATAATAATAATAATATCGTATAATAATAACATTCATAATATAAAAAGACAGGGCTCCATTTGAAAAAAAAACTCATATGCACTTTATTGTGTGCATACCCCCATATATTACCATAGGAATAATCCTTTTTTGCATGATTAAGTCCCGTATATGTATAAGGGAATGCTCATTTAGATTTCAAATGCAAGTGCGACGGCTTATTAACCCTTTGGTGCTCCCATAAAATCCTTTTTTTTTTACTCTGGCATAAGTACACATATTGGCATTTTTAATTTTTAATGTCCCTGCATAGTAATGTACGAGTCGGGGTCGAGAGAAGGGAGTCACGTGATGCTTTCTATTACCAGGTGCAAAATGACTCTCTCGAAAAATGTTTAAATAAATTTTTTTTCCCGTTGAAGATTTTTTTTTTTTGGGGTGCATGTTAACGGCATGAAGAAGAGCATATTGTGATGTGTGCAGTATTAATTAATTTAATTCTTCCTGCATGCAATCTTTCCTTCAATCTCTTTGATGGTTCCCCCCAAAAAAATGTGTGGTCCCCTCCCATTTATTACTATTTGAATTATAATTCACGGAATCGAAATAGAGTAGAAAGATGCATTGCATGCCGAATTTACCCCTTTTTTTAATCTTTATCCACTTTGAAACCATTTAGATTGCATGTCTTGAGGTAATCGGAAGTTTTTTTTGAATGTCTCTAAATGAGACTAAAAAGCTCAGGAATTAACATGGATTCCTTGTATTATGTATGCCCTCACAATGTAATTTAGAGCAGGAGTTACGGTAGCTTTTCTTTGGGGAGGAAACAATTGGAGGACAAGTGGGTTACTTCGTATTCTTGGATTATGCTTTTTTTTTTGTTTGTTTTGTACCAAAAAATCTTGTACCATAAAAACATATGCACGTCCCATGTACAGAATGTTGGCTGGTGTTGACTTATCAAATTAGACCACCTCGCACAAACAATGCCTTTGAGGTCTTGAACAGGTTACTAATCTTGGTTGTTTCCATCTTGTTTCGTATTTTTATTTATACTACATCCATAAAAGACCATCTTCCTGATTATAACATCTACCCCCCTTTTTTGCCTAATCTCCTTTGTTCCACTCTTTCATCACCGTCCTCCTCCAATAAATCCCAGGAGGGGGATCAACGGAGTCTTGCGTAATGTGTGTCGACCACATCATCAGGTTCTTCAAAGGTGTGAATCTTGTATAATTTTATAAAATACACCACAAATACACCTGACATCCCCTTTTCCCCCATTATTGCGTGGAGGCCCATTTTCCATTATTACATCTTTATATCTGCGGGTGACATGCAACAAGTTTTGTTTTCGGAGGGGGAGGAGAGAAAAGGGGTGGAGAAAATTAAATAAAGAAAAAAAAACTAGATTTTTTAAAGAAAAAACTACATACATCCACGGAAAATTTAGTGTGTTCGCCAAGTGATTAGACAATCTCCATAACATGCAATTTTTTTTAAAGAGTACTTACATATGTGTTAGTGTGATGGGAGATGGGAAGGGAAGAGCAAAACAAAAATACTGACAAACTAACAGTTCCCTTTTATTTATGAGTTTGAAAGGAAGAAGACAAAGGAGGAGACGAGGAGAAAAGACGTGCCAAATAATGCTTTTTTTTCTTCATCTCACGTCGTGCCACCTTTACAAGTGCACGCTAATGTCTTTTCGAGGGGGAAGACATGAGAGAGAGATATCAGAAAAGATGTGAGAGAGAGAGAGAGAGAGAGAGAGACAGATGGGGAGAATCGAGAGATGAAATTGAGAAGAGATCAAGAGAGAGAAGGAAAGAGGAGGTCTAGAGAGGTAAAGGGAAAGAGAGAGAGAGGAAAGAAGACAGAAATAAAGAGAAAGAGAGAGAGAGCAAGAATGTCTAATAACAATCATCACGAACAATATAATGAATGACACAGAGGGAGAAATGAAGAAGAAGAAGAAATCTTTAATTGGCAAACTGATCCACCTGTTTAAATATTAGCCATGTAAACTCCCATTTATTGTTTATGGTGGAGTGTGTGTGTATTGTACAAATAAAATATATACCTACACATCCACACTCTCTTTCTCTTCTACCCTAGAACAAAAAAGTGTTTGAATAGTCCTCTGTGTGTATAGATAATGGGAAGTAATGATGAGGATGTAACATTAGCCATATAAGTACATACAAGCAGATACATTTTTTTGGTATAATGAACGCCTCGTTGAGCATTTGGTGTTTTTAAATGGCCCTAAAAGTCTCTCCTTTAAAAAAAAAAAAAATACACCCGCGAACCTATTTGTAACACCAGAGAAGGTATATACAGTTATTTTTTTCACATATCCTCGTTTTTATAACCCAATGTTATGTACCAAGGTATACAATCGGTACATATGCATGTAGTGGAATATAATATGTTCTTTGCTCTGGGGTGGTGATTTATTTAAAGTTTTCTCCTTTGTACAAATACACGGGGACGTACATATGTATAGGTATAGATGTAGAGAGAATATTGCAACTGTGTTGGACGTGTGAGTGTTTTTTTTTTTGTGAGAAATTTTGTGCTAATACTGCTACCACTACTACTACTACTGCTATTTACTAACTACAGAGTGAAAAGAATCCGTGTAAAAAGGTAATGAATGGATAAAAAGTAACGGAAATAGAGTAGTACTTTGTATTCTCTCTCTCTCTCTCTGTTTCTCTTCGGCTCTCTTTCTAACTCTCTCTCTCTCTCTCTCTCTTCAATTCTATATATGATGAGCATGGATTTTGAGTTGGTGTTAAAATACCCACGACCATATAGTCATGTTCCCTCTTGTTCTCTCCTCATGTCTAACTGCTCTTTTCTCTTCATGAGCCATTAAATAACATGACCTAACCAACAGACGAGAGAATATGGTGTGTAATTTGCAAAAACAACCATATGTATTAGTACGAGAGGTAAGGTAAAGTATACCCATTGTTCCTTCCTTTGTCCGAATCTCCCCTGTACATACATATATCTCCGTACATACGTACACTTTTCCGGTCTCAGAGAGAAAAACAGTTTAACCTATACAAATATCCTACTAAATATGGACTATATACTACTAAGTCAATCTTTTGTAAAAAAAAAAATCTCTATTTTTCATGACTATTTTCTCCCTATTTATCTCCCCTTTTTTCTCTCCAAAAAAAAAAACGGGTCAATCCCATTTTGAACCTTTATAAATACATTTCTTTTAAAGTCATTTCCCATTAAAAGAGGATATAAATGCGGACACGTAGAAATTAGTTTTTTTTTTTACAATTTCATTTCCCATTTACTCTTACATCATCCACTCTCCTCGTGCCTCTCTTTCCGTAAGATGAGAGTGACATTTTTGCATGTACATCATCGCAAGATAGGAGAGAAGGAAACAGAGATTTGTACCACTTTTTTGACAACGGACTGAGTTTTAGTTTAATTAAATTTGCTCTCTATCTCTCTCTCTCCATGGCTCGTTCTCTATATTTCTAGGTTTTTTTCGCAATCAAAAATTTATGTGGAGAGAAATTCATTTGGAGATGTCTCTAAGACGAGGAAGGAGAGGTAGAAAGCATGAAGGAATGATGTAGGGGTTTTGGACAAAAAAATATATATGTATATGCTCGTACGGAAGAGAATTTTATCCGCAAATGAAGGATTATGCTATTAGAAAGAGTGTTCTACAGTGGAAGATGATGTAATAAATACACACTTCCTTTTCTCCACTTCATTATTATTAGGAAGAGTGCACTGCTCTCTCTCTCTCTCTGCCTACCTGTCTGCCAATGTATCTCACCAAGTCGACAGATTCATCATCATCTCTCTCGTGCAAAAATGAAAAGTAGGGCTGTTTTAAACGTTGAAATAATAACAATATTAAGAATAGAACGAACATATAGTACTATATGCTTTCCATGCCGTATACATAGGTAGAAGCGTGCGAAGAAAAGCGAACGCTTTTGGTGTACTAATGTACTTCACTTTACACATACCGTAAAAATTCCTTAGAGAACACGGATCTTTCTGTAATCATAACAAAACACTTTTCATAGTTTGAGAAAGAAAATGCAGAAGGTGCAATTTTCTATCCATGATTCCTTCACACTTTGTACTAGAATATATGTGAGAAAAACAAGTGACGATTACTTTAAACAAAATAAAAGAAAAGAACAGAGAAATGACAAAAGGTGACTACGAAACATGTGTTTCTTCTGGGCCAGGTGGGATTATTGTGGGGGGAAATTCCAGTGCTTTATTCACGTATTTGCTAACTAAAATACGTTTTGATATGCATTTGATGTTTGTTTTTTGCTTCTTTTTCTCTCTCTCTCTCTCTCTGTTGATTTTCTCTTTTTACTCCCCTTTTTTATCTCTCTCTCTCTCTCTTTCTCCCTTTTTCTCTGTACATCTTTCTCTTTCATTTTCTCTCTCTCTTTCTTTGTAATTTTTCTCGGTGCCACTCCACACTTTTTATCTCTCCTCCCCTTCCTAATCTCTCTGCCTGTCTCACAAACGGTAGTAGGTATTGGATTGATTTTTTTGGGTGACACTCCCCCCCAAAAAAAGTCATACATGAGTATGTTCAGCTCCTGATTTCAGGTTAAGAGAACTTCGGCATAAAAGGATATAACGCATTGATTGTCAAGAAAATAATATGATTCTTCGGAAATGTTCTTTTTTTCAATAGGAAAAAAAAAAACTTCATAATACCCTTACAAAAGGATGAGCCAGGTACATATTCACTTAAAAGCACTGTTCCTCCTCTCTGCACACTTCAAATGATATTGCTCTGCCATGTCCTGCTTTATGGATTTAACAATTTCAGTGCCATCTCGAATATTCTCAACGATGAAGACGAATAACAGTTTTCGTGGAATTAGCCGCCGTCGGCCAGGTAGGATTCCAATGGGATATTATAGGATACAAAAATTATTGCATATACATATGTACATATACATATATGTATATACATATAATGTATATAATATATTATCTATACGTGGAAAGAAACAACATGTAGATCGTTACTCAGAAACTGTACATCCTCCTAATGCGTTGACACTCTGCTCCCTTGATTTCACACACCTACTTTACTTGAGAGGGACTCCAAACGTTCCCAAGGAGTCTCTACAGAGGATTTCACACCACTCGTGTATATGACAATGTGTCATTACTGTGATCAAACCCAGTCATAATGACTTGGCAAAAATGGAGATTTTCTTAATGTCCATGACATGGGAAAATGACCCTTGAGGCCGTATGTATATGTATATAGATTGTATTATTTCTTTTCTTTTTTTTTTCAGAGTACAATCTTCTCCTCCTCATCATCCTCCCTTATCGAGACGTACATAAATAGATTGGGAGGTTAATTCCCACAATCAAGTCAGCATGTCTATTGACTATGACATCCCCGGAGGGTACATTATATACACACATATGCAAGTATATAAATATCTACCCAGATATCTGTATAATGGCACATTTGAAACCCTTGAATGTAACCCACTAATTACTGGCAAATCCCGCTTTTTTTTTCTCACCAAAATGTAGGTAAAACCCTCTGAAATCACTGGTGATGCTCCTTCACCGGTATTAATTGGCCTAAATCCCCTCTTGTATAAATCTATATGTACGTCCAAATGGATATACTATTGATTTTTCTCCTAAAAAAAAGGGTTCATACACTGGCTCTTGACAAAAAAGGATGGTTAAAATAGATCCATAAAATGGATTTCAGATGATGTGGGAAATGGGAGAGGTAAAGGTAAAGATGACAGAGAATTGAGAAGTTGAGAATATTTGAGGCACAAGAATTATTTTGGTGTTGCTCCCGTGTTCCATAATCCTCTTGTTGATCAAGCACTTTATAATTTTATTTCAATTCATCACGGAATAACTACATATATGTACTTACAGATACATATAGCCACTCTTCTCACATTCAAGTCTTAATTAAAAAAGGGTTGCATAAGCCTCTTCTTCGCTCTTCTTTCACTTCTTATCTCATGTGATTGTTCCTCTAGAGCTCTCCATGCATTGAGTAATGGGTCAATGTAATGTCCCAAACACTCTCAAATTTCTCTCGGGGTCTTCGTTATCAGAAGTTAGGAGTAGAATGTCCATATGTATGTGTAAAATACGTCAGTTAGCACAGGAGTTTCTATTTCCTCTTCGTCTTCTGAAATACTGTAAGCCTGGGTAAAGGAAGTCCTGTTACAGGGTTAAAAATGAAGGGTGCGGTTTATTTTTATTTTTTAAATGCAATTCCTCTCCCCTGCTATTTAGATCAAGTCCTATGGAGAAGGCATGAGGATTAAAATTACGGATTTTGAATTATTTTTTTTTCGTACTGTCATGTCCATCACAAGAGTTTCTTTTTACAGGATTCAAATGACGGGACAGTGTCACCGAGTTACTTGGGCTTCCCTTTCACCATGTCAAGACGTAAAAAAAAGGGGTTGTCTGTAAATTTCAAAAAGAAAAAAAAAATTTTGTCCACCCCTTTTTCTTTATAGACTCGTGTCAATAACAAGGACAAAATTACTTGGATTACGCCGATGTGTCTATCACGAAATGTGATCCCGTTTCAAGTGTGACATCCGTCAATGGTGTACCATTCACCAGGGATAAGTCATTACAATTCTTGCAAAAAGTATTGACTCCCTTCGATTTTATCGTCTATATTGCATATATGTTAATAAATTATGAAAAAAAGTACTTGTTTTTTTTAATGAAGCCCCAGTCTTGTATTTCTATCCATAATAAATACCTTGAAACCATGTTTTCCTTAGTAATAAAAAAAAAATATGAGCAGTTCCTCCTCCTCCCATTAATTTCACACCTTCAAGCCAAACTGTGATCTTATAGGTACAAGAGAATCCTGACAAGAATTTCGTGATTTTCTATTTTTTTTTTCTGTACACACATTACATTATTGTATGTACAAGCATGTCTCCCCCCTTGCACACGACAGTGGTGTAGCGAATTATTAACAATGTTCCATCGGAACAACAACAATGTCGTGGGCTTTGGTCGATATCGAATTCCTTTGTGTGCGAAGTGTAGTCACAGTGTGTTGTAGTGTCTTTTATGAAGCAATTTAGGGACAAGATCATCCTTAAAAACCTTTTAAAGCCTGAAATTATAAGTATTATGGCAGTGTCAGTACATCCGCAATTCATTTGTGAGACATTGGGGGAAGCTATATGTATAATATAATAACTACATATACGTACATGCACATAAATAAAGTGTGGAGGGAGAAGGAAGAAAATAAACAATGGGAATTGTTCAAATTGTATAAAAATTGAAGGTTTTCTTTAATTTTTCCTCTCCCACCACATCCAAGTACTGGTCGTGAAAGGGGACAAAGGACTTTGGACAAAACTCTCTCATACAATTCCATTTCCGGCTTCCAAACCATCATATGCATCAAGCTAAGGGAACTGACAAGAATTAAATCTTTGTCATGGGAAAGCAAATGTTTCTATTTAAACACTAAAAAATTAATAATTCTACTTAATCATCTTCTAATTGCTCATTAAGACAATTTCTTATTTTCTTCTTGTTTTACTTGTATTTAATTTTTTTGACCAAAAATTAATTCACATTAATTTAATAATGGCCTCATTGATTTCATTCCAAGGAGAAAAAAGCGGTGGAAAAATCCCTAGAGAAGTCCAAAAGGAAAAGGAATCCCAAAAAAATTGACGCTGGACGGTTCAGAAAATACGAGAGTCATAATTTATTATTCTAATACACTAATTACAATTATATGGTCATTGTGAAACGTTGACATGGACTTTTTAGGGACCAGGTCATATTATCATTTCTTTCCTTCTCTTCTTCATATTTTCCTTTCCAATTCACTCCAATGTTAACATGCATACATGCACACATTAAAACGGCAAGGATTTTTTTTTTCTTTTTTGGTTGAGCATACCACAGCCTACACCTTCATGCATCATAATAACCCTTTGCCATCATCCGTCACACACAAACCGTTGTTGTGCCATGTTCAAAAAGAAAAAACTCACCAAATACATACGTGTTTGTTTTCTATTCGCAAAAAAAAAAAAACCTTTTTGCATCTCACCAGAATACATACAAATACTTTTTTTTTGCACCTAATTTCAAATTGACCAAGTTAAATATATGTAAATAGGACTTTTGTAATTTATTTGTACCATACTAAACACTGATGTTTCGCTCTCTCTCAAAAATTATAACTCCAATGCCCTTCCCCAATCGGTGTGAGTGGAACATTTGTGAAATTTCAACTGCATCTTTGTCCCTGTAGTAAGCAAATTTGTTTTTTACTGCAGAGAACGTATTATGGATACTGTTTTTTTTTCTCTCTCTCTCTCAATCTCTCTTTGTCTCTCCCTGCACTTAATGAGTAATGAAACCAAGGCAAAAGATGGTTTCATCACCCTCTCTCTCTAATTCTCTCTTACCATAAAATATTATACATATACCCAAAGTTTGAAAGTCATCTGAGGCTCCTGAAAAATGTATGTATCCAAAAAAAAAAGTCAAGAAAAAGAAGTGCTTCACGTACAACCATCAATCCCCTTATGTATCCATGAGCCATACAGCACACGTCAACACATCATTAGAATACATCAAAGAGGAGTTAAGACAGTCGACAGAACACACACGCCTCGTGATATTTATTATTATCATCATCATTATCACATGGGACTACTACCACAATTTTTCTTCCACCATATAATGTATCAACTACTCATTAGAAGAGTACATTAGTAGGGGCATAAATAAAAGAGGTGCTTCTGTCCATATACAGTATCTTTCCTCTCTCTCTCTCTCTCTCTCTCGGTCTCTCTCTCTCTCGGTCTCTCTCTCTCTCGGTCTCTCTCTCTTTCCCCGTGCCTTTGCCATAGAGGCTTGGAAACCATCAATATTTTCTAACTGTATACCTTACAGGTAAATACAGGTATACATCCCAACGACAATGAATCATTTACTGCAAGCACAACAAAAGGTAAACCATGTCAGTTAAGTGCGGAGCTTCGGGATTTTTTTTTTTTTTAAATGTATCTCATCAGACACTGTGGATATGGCGGAGTTGATGGGAATGGCAAAACTTCACTGGGATTTTCCTTGTTTGTGAAATGAACAACAAGGGGAAATCACCAACACATTATTGCCATGTGTTTGTCGACTGTCGGATGACGCCGTCAACGACGACATAATTACATGGTGTATAATTGGGAAACAATTTTTTTTCCTCGTCCCATATTGGATTTTGGAAGCAAATTTTCCTTTAAAAAAATCAATCACTCTCCATTTAACACCTCATGTTTGTTGGTGGATGTATTTTTCTTGGGGGTGTGAAATGAGGGACAATTTTTAACACTTTTACTTCCATTCCATTTTGGAATCCTTCTCTCTGTCTCTCTCTCTCTCTCTTTGTGAGCACAATCACCCAATGATATTATAGTTACTACCACCAGCAGTGATTGTGACACCTTTTAAACATTTAACACCATGGATGAATACTTACACTGATTTGTCTTCCAGCTACAGGGAGAAAGAGAGAGAGAGAGAAGGAAAGTGATAATACTGCAATAAAAATGATTATTACTGATGGCTTAAGACACTTTGATTTATTTACATCTTCAACAATAATGAAGGAGATAATTTGGGGGAATGAATGATTGAGAAAAAATGGGACCGCCTCTTCCTCATCCAAAGGCTTTTGTACAAGAAAATTTGTGTGTTGTATAAGTAGTAATAGGAAAATTAAAAAAAAAAAAGGAGATTAACATCCTGATATTAAGCCTTTCAGCCAAAAACACGCTCCTCTGCCTTTCTGTTCCTCTCTGTATCTCTCTCTGTTTTCCCCGTAGCCAATGAGATGGTGGAAAAAAAAAGAAAATGCACATTCAAATTATTATGATTTGCCATGTCAAATTACGTTGATGGAGAGATCAATACCTGAAGGTGTTTGAATGAGAGTTGGAATAGAAAAAAAGGTGTGTCATCCCTTGTTTGTTGTTCCTGATAAATGTTTAAGATACTATACACTCCACACAATTATTGTCAAACATCCACGAGCCTTTATTCCGTCCATGAGAGGAAGAGAGAGAGAGAGAGAGAGAGGTGGGGAGGGGGAGAAGAAGAGAATGTCATTAAAAGGGATTAAATTTTCAGATAGGAAATTGTGACCAATAGTGTACTAACATACTAACAATGGTCACAATAATAAAATGTAAATCACGACGAAAAGACGGGCTGAAAATAGAAAAGTGCAGTTTAAGATGTTGGGAATTCTGCGAAACAAGTCCCCAGGAGAAACTCTTGTGTATGTGTTAAGGTAGGTAGATTTCTGCAGTTATGAATGTGCTTCAAACAGTCATAAAAAAATCTCATGTTTGGTCAGCGGACGTGGAATGCTGGGAGACGGTCATATTCTTATTTATTTATTATTATTTCTTTTTTTTTTGCATTACGATAGCTACCCCCCAAAAGAAGGTATGACAAAGGACAGTACAACGGGGATTGTCATCATCTGTATTTTTATACTCTCTCAAAAAAAAATCAGACATTTAAATGTTAAAGACAGTTCTTGGAATAGAACGTCATCCTCTTGTCAAAGGTTCGGGTACCTTCAAGTCCTCCAGTTATGATGGTCAGCAATAATTATAATTTTTGCAGGATTTCCCATCTTTCCTTATACTAACTGGGATTTCATTGGCAAGCCTCATTTAAATTACAAGAGACGTAACAACAGCTCTTCTCAGCCTTCTGCCCAGCACTTCCACTTCAAAGGTGGAGTTCTTGGTCTTAAATGTAATTACATTTTTTTTTATTTCACACATTCAATACACTTGGAATGAAGCCAAATATGTACATTTGGAAAATATCTTGGGCTCCCTTCTCCATTTCCTGCCCAAATCCGTTGTATCTCCTGGCATAATAACACCCCATTTTATTTACAAGAAGAATCCCGCCTTCATGAGCTTGTACTGAATACATCCTTTATAAAATTTTCCTCGGAGGATTTGTACATTTAAAAGAAGGAGATAAAATACTGGGAAATATGAAGAAGAGATGAAGGAACTGCCTTTTTTAAAGATTCAAAAAGTGCATGAAGATTACCCTTCGGTTAAGTTGTTCATTAGCAGACGTTTTCAGCAAACTTTATGTATCATCCCAGAGGTAATGAAATGCTTGAAAGGAAACGAGTCAAACCCGTTTCACTAATACCCAGTGGTCCATTCCTTAAAAAGTCCGGGGAATCTCATGATGAAAATAAAAAGGAGCACAAAAAAAAAATTAAATAACAACTTGCTTTCCACCCACTCATTCCCTTAAAATGCCTCCAGGTACGAGAGAGTACCTTTGGTATATTTATCATGGCTTTCTGCATACTTCTTTTTTCCTTTTTGGAGACTTGACTCATTACAATATAATCTCAGTTTTAACCCGTGCAATACATATGTATACCTTCAATAAGGTGTATAATGGAGGACTTGATTTGCTCCCAAAACTCAAGTGTCATATACTCATGATGTCAATGCATACATAACGTGTATAAACGTATACATATGAACAAGACTCAAAAAAGTCCATAAAAGCCCAGGAAAAAGTGCTTCAAGGTGTCTCAACCATCCCCCAATGTACGGATGTAGACCCATAGATATAACTATAAAGATATGCCTGTATATACTTGCATTCATCCATATTACGGCATTTTTCGTCATAACTTGTCACATTTTTTCAGGCTGGAGCACACCATAATTACAGTGGAGTTTATAAAATTACACATTGTATCTACATCCACTTCTACTCAGAGTTATACAACAAGGGAGTGGGGACAAGGGGCAATAATCACCCTGTCATGTACGGGGTGACTAAAAAAAAAGAAAATGTGTGTCTTTCGCCACGGCTTTCATCTGTTCAACTGTAAAGAGTTGGAGGGGGAACAACATCTGTAAAGGAAACGGACATGTCAACGGAAGAAGAGAGAGAGAGAGAAATTCTCAAAAATGAAAAGGCACCATCTGAAAAACTTTATATGAGAATATCAACCTGATTTCCACAGAATTTTTGCATCTTTGTATGCAAATGCTTGCATTTTTTCTTGGATTATTATTATCCAAATTAAATCACACTTTCAGCAGTTACCGTTGTGGACCGTGAAAATTTTTGTACTCCCCCCAAAAAAAAAGTACATATAGTTCCTGTATTTGTATGCGGAAAAGTAACAGAAGTTACTACCGGGTTTTCATTGTGCTCAATAATTCTGTGATAATCTTTAATCTCTTCAAAGTGTGTCGTTCTCTATCATCTCGAGTGCGTGCCTTGTAATTCCACGAGGCGATATTGCTTCAAGAGACGGAGAGGGATGTAGAGAGAAAGCGGATAAATAGAGAGCTAGAGCGAGACAACGAGAGAGAGAGAGACAGAGAGAGAGAGAAATAAAGAAAAAGAGACGGTGTTCCCCGTACCGTAATAAAGTAGAAATGGTTATTAAATAATACTAGAGTCAACATTACTCAACCTTTCTGAATGCGAAATGTGTGACCACAGAAAGCTTATAAGGTCTCACTTTTTAAAAAAAAAGCGATAATAATAATGGTCGCATATATGCATTAATCACAAAATAAATGAGTGAACGAGATATTCCAACTGTAAAAGAGTCATAATTATTGTAAGTGATCCCTTTATGAAAAAAATGGGGATATTTCGTAAGAACGTCTCAAGCTACTCTTTATTGCACACATACACAAACACACAAATGACACTTTTTAAATAAATGGCTCAAGTGTATCAAAACCATTGTACGGAGGCATTCAGTTTCCTCTTCCTGTATGTATACGTAGTGCTACTTGGCCAATACCGAAAGTAAAAATGTGCTTCCTTCGTACATTTCTTATCAACATCACCTGCATTCAAACAGTTAATGGCTCATAGATTGCTAAACAGAGCTTTAATACGGAAAGAGGCTAAGGAGGTGTACAATCTAGTTGTAATATGAGTGGGTATATGCTGCACGTGAAGCTCAGTGGACAAGTCTCGCCATGGAAAATGCCCTTCCATTCTTTATTTTTTTCACATTTTTTCTAGGCGAGTATGACCACAGACACCACAGGTAGCATGGGGTCCTAAATGCTCTTGAGTAATTTATTATTATCATTCCTGTTGTTGTGAGAATATAATTCTTTCCGTAATTATTGTGACTCCTTAAAAGAGTCATAATTCAATTCTGACTTGGTCATTTTTTCTCCCTCTCTCTTTCTCTCTCTCTCTTCTCGCTTTCTTTCTCTTCTTCCTCCCTTTTCCCCGTTTTTTCCATTATCTCTCTTTTTCCTTCTTCTCCCATACTTTCTCCCTTTTTTCTCTCTCTTTTCCTCTTTTTCCGTCCGTTCTCCTTTCTCTCTCTCTTCCTCTTTTTCCCTTTTTCCTCTCTCTTTTCCTCTTTTTCCGTTCATTCTTTTTTTTCTCTCACTTTTCCTCTTTTTCCGTTCTTTCTCGCTTTTCTCTGTTTCTTCCACTTTTACCGTCCTTTCTTCTTTGTTTCCCGTGTTTTTCCTTACTGTCTCCCTCTCTCTTTTCTGTCTGTTTTCTCTCTCTTTTCTGTATGTTTTCTCTCTCTTTTCTGTCTGTTTTCTCTCTTTTCTGTATGTTTTCTCTCTTTTCTGTCTGTTTTCTCTCTCTTTTCCTGTTTTTCTCCCTCGTGTATTTTTCTGCATATTTTCTTCATCTTTTTCTTCATCGCGCTCTTTCCCTCGTTCATTTTCCTTTTCTCCCTAATTTTCTCTCTCTCTCCCTCTCTCTCGCTCCATTCTTGGTCCTTCTCTTTTGTCTCTCTTCTCTCTCTATCTCTGTTTTTCTCTCAATTGTTCTCGCCTCACATTCTTCCTGAAATAAATGGCTTGGTGTAATTACAAGAGAATAATTAGATTTTTCTGCAACCTTAAAACTGACATGGAATGGTTGTTACTATTATTACTGCAGAACACGCAGAGTTTTTTTTTCCCCCACTGAATTTGCTTTGATTTCACCCGAGGGTGGAAGAAGATTAGAGGGAAAAACATTGCTATTTAGTATTGTTTGAGGAGGGGGAAACAAGAAGAACAGGCTTGGCAAGCCGGAGTAAAAAGGATTTTTGAATAAAATGTTAAAACCCTCTGTTGTCTTCATAAATACATATTTTTCACCCCGTGTTAAATAAACAGAAGAAAGAAAGAACTCTCCTTTTATTTTTAAAAGTTAATTACAAGAAGGAAGCGCCTCCATTATGTTGACCGTGTCCAACATTCTATTCTTTTGAGAGAATCCCCATAAAAATTCTAGGGGGACGTACACACACAATGGATCTACAGAAACACCTTCACCCGATCATTTTCACACCTGTCGAGTGAAGAATTTTGGTGACTAAAAGAACGGCGCTAATAATTATTGTGATTTTTCACAATACATGGGAAATACATGGGAAAGAACGTTTTGCGCTGACAGGTTGTGAAGATACATCAATTGTATTATGTTCGTATTACACAGCGTCAGGATGGGGGGAAATTATCCAGAATAATGAAAATGTGTTTTATACATAAATTTAAGAAAATTTTCTTCCTTTGCTCAACATTGTTGGAAGAAAATACGTAGGAAGATGACAAGGAGGGGAATGAAAAAAAAAAGATTTTTGAAACATTTTGTGGGGATTTAGAAACTAGAACAAATACAATAAGAAATTTACATCACGACGCCGTTTTTCCTTTCCTCATTCATAATGAATGAGAATGTTGGAAAGAAAGCTTTTCTTCTCATTTTGGTTCATTCATACAAGCAAATTTTAAAAGGGGAGAGACGGAGTCTCCTTTCTCAACCTTCTCATCGTCACATTTATGTAGTTATTATTACCATTAGACTGTCCCACAAGTCTCATGAGAGTGTCACATTATTATGCATCTTTTTTTTTTCATCCAAAATACTACCTTTCCATCTTCATCATAGTGCTCTGGGCAGAGGTTAATATTTAAGAAAAATTAAAGGACCCCGTCACATAAGGGACAGGCCATGCATTGTGATTAACTTGTAAAAAAAATCGAAAGAAAAAAAATGTTTGTATATGTTACACCCACCCACAGATTTCTTTGTGGTACCAAAAAAAAATCCTTCTCCACCTTCCAAAAAGGATGTGAGGAATGACGTACCTTGCGAAGAACATTAGTAAATGACTCACGTGTAAAATTGTCTTATTCCTGCCATTCTCTACCTCTGCCTCATGATTTTTACTGATTTAGTGGAACAAAAGATAAAAAAGAGTTCATACGATGAAGGAAAAAGCACAACCACCAAAAATCTATTGGGAATGAAATTGAATTTTTATTTTCTCTCAATAATCAACCCAAATAAGACTTTAATTCCACGACAAAAATAACATACGAAATATATTTTTAAAAAAATATAGGTATAAAAAAAATTGCCATATATCTTCCTAATGATGCCAATCGTGGCCGAAACTAATCAGAAGTCAATAGGGTCAAGCAGGGAGAGGGAGAGATGGTGAGAAAGATCCCTTAAATTAACTTTTACTTCCCAAAAAAATCCATACATATCATACTAACATTTGCGAAAAATGAATTGTTTTTCTCTCTCTTTCTCCCTGTCATTATTCTCTTCAAGTAATCAATACGTTACCCAAAAAACAAATACGGGGTCAGGCCTGCATTAGTAACTCCTTCGTCTCTCTCACTCTCTCTCTCTCGCAATAGAAGAGTATTAGCAAGAGGAATGAAGCAGTAGTAAAAGTCGAGGAAAAAAGTGCACGCTTTTAATATGCTCTCGTCAAATAAAGAGAATTTATGGTAAGATAAAAAGAATAAAAATATAAAAAAAAAAATGTGAGTCATTCCTCACTGCATGTGCTTCACCATTTATTTTTGCATGGACATACATGTGTGTATATACGTATACATTAATTCCTGTTATTGGTTTGATGCGGGGAAACACAAGGAAGAGCTAAAGGTAGAAAATTTCCCTCCTTTAAATATAGTAGTATAGTACAGTAATATGTATGTATATGATATACATATGTGAATGTGAGGCTTCATAACGATTATTAAAACAAATAAAACCTGATACAAAAGGTTCATCTCCTGTTTTTTTTTTGGGGGGGGGGGAATCTATATATATACTCTATCTAGTAGTCTCCTAATAGGATTTCCCCATATATTGACATGGCTAAAAAAACAACGGGGTTTCTATCCCGTCTATATACACAAGTATGTTGCACATGTGTGTTTCCCTTTTTTTTTGTTCCTTCTTGTTTTTTTTATAAATGTATTTATTCCCAAGGAACTTCCCCATGTGTGTTGATCTGGTTAATGATGATGGATTACAACACACGGGATGTACATATAGGCAAGAATGACTAAATGCGGGCAATTAAATGGATGTAAGTCTCGTTGGGGCTTTGACATGGTCGGAATGATCTAATAATAATTACATAGGCAATGATTACTGAACCATTGTCGCCTCTCATCCAATAATTGTCCCTATCTCTCTCCTTTTTTCTGTCATTATGATACCGTGTACATATTTTATTATGATGACTGTTAACTGGATCAATAAATAATTATTAAGTCAGTGGGGTCAAATAATCCTGGGGGATATATAGTACAGATAGAGAAAAAATGTCATTTGACATGGAGTTTTATAACGCCGTGGTGAATGTTAATATGCGTCCATACACATGAAGTATACAATGATTTGTATGTGTGCCGTGGTTGTGTAAGGGGTGAAAAAAAATTATTTGTACAATGGTTGTAACAATGACAAAGAAAATAAAATGGTTAAATAAAAGTAAGGCAAAAATTTAGTACCCTCATAAAAAATTGTGAGGGACACGTTTTTTTTTTTAGGAGAGAGGCGTTATATGACTTTGACATACAGGGATATGTGTGTAACAATAAAATATATATTTTTAAACTAGTTTTTAAATGCTCTTGATTTGAAACTTTACCTCCAACTTGTGTGTGTACTCCTCCGTGATGCGTTCATTTTGACGGGAGATTTCTTCATTCTTATCCAAAAGGGCTTTGCCTAACTCTGCGGCCAGGATAAGGTCACGGTCCTTCTGGCGCAATTGTTCGTGGATGTCGATGTCTTCGGGTCGGTCTGCCATGGCCATAACATACTCTTCAAGCCGTTGCATAGCCGACACCATATTTCATGTCACACATTTATGAATTATTTTTTTTTTATGGAAAAAAAAAAGGATACACAATCTGTTTTTTTACATTACGTCTTATGGTGGGGGGAAATGTATGTATAAAAGTAAAAATCCAGTTTTTAAAAAGGGGGTTGGGGAATAATAAAAAGGGCAGTTAAAACACTCGTTTCTGTCAACACTGTCGAGGGGTTGAGAGATTTATTTTGGTGGGGAGAAATAAAAAATTAATTCCACGTATGTCAATCCCATTTTCATCTGTTTTTTTTTTATCAGCAAATGTTTCACCACTTACTTAAAACAATATAATTTATTGAAGACACACAATGTGAGTAGTAGCACTGATTCACTGGTACTGTCGTACTAAGCACAGCTGTCACAGTAGCAGGCCTTCCTCCCTTGTCTTCAACCAGTAATAATACGAGTTCAATTGAAATAAAATAAAAGAAAAATTAGGAGGTTCCAAGTTAGGAAATCTCCATTCTTCCCACGAATGTCATAAATTTTGCTTCACAGAAACAAAACAAAAAAAAAACTAGAAGAAAAGAGACATTTATCTCCTCTAATGTCCAAGTGTAATAAAAGGTGGGGCTTGACAGTGTTTTCTTTCTTATAAGGACAAATAACCCTTTAGACACTTCTCAAGGTAAACACATCCGTTTGAAGACACATTTTTTTCTGTCCACTTAATTTTTCTTCAGATTTTTTTTTTTTTTAATATAAAAAAAATCCTCCTTCCAATCTCTTCCTCTATTTCACTTGATATGGGGCACATTCAGCCTTTTGTTTTCCTTGTGGATATACAGAACACCATTTTTTTCCCTTTGAATTAACGTTGAGTGAGGGGGAGGGGGAAATGTGCGTGATGGGGAAATACACACGAGGTTGAAAACACTGAGTCCATATACATTTAAACTCTCTCCAGAGTTATTGAGAGAGAAAAAAAAGGGTTTATTTTCCCTCCTTCAAAAAATTTCATCAAACCCGCAGCACCACCACACTTTTATTTAGTAATAAATGTATACACGCGGGTACCCCCAAAAAAAACACACAACTGCTAATACAGACACCAAAGGAGAAAAAAATACACCAGAGAGGAATAACACACTCAAAACAGTCACTTAACCATGGGATGTTATATTGTCGAAAGTAAAAGGAAGACAACTGCAACTTCCCGTTCTTATGTGTATTATATTTTTCCCTCTCTCTCTCTTTCTCTCTCTCTCTCTCTCTCTCTCTCTCTCTCTCTTACTCCAATTCCCTGTGTGTGTGTGCTGAACAGCTGCGGATCTCAATATTCTCTTGTGTATATAGAATAGACGACTGGCTCATCCCTTACTTCCTGTTCAAGAGGGTTCTTCCACCGGCCTGTCTAATTGCTTTCCTCCGAGTCCACTTGGTTATCTCCTGGTCCATTTTCTTCCCAACTTCCACTCTTAATTGCATGTCGCCCCCCTGAAAGAGAAGGAAAGAGAAAAAAAACAATGGAATATAATACACACACTTTTTATATACGAAACACACTGGGATGAATCACAAACAGTACTTGGACTACCGTCTTGTTTAAAAAAAAAAAACATTTTTGTGTAGGGGGAGGAAATACAGGGGCAGTAGGGAGGAGTATGGAACGGAAGGGTGGCTCTCATTAAGTCCTTTTTATTTCTATGGGAAAATACCAAAAGGAGTAAAAACAGGAGACAAAAAATTATGTCTACCACGTTTTTTTTAAATGCTCTTAATCTTAACTACTCGAATATGCCATTTAAATACTCCGTATAGCTTCTCCTACTTCCTTCCTAGCCCGTTCATCAAGTTGGGTTTTAAAAGGGTAAACACCACTACCTGTCTTCGTCTGTACATTACAGTAGTAGAAAAAAACAATTAATAATTAAAATAATTGTGCCTGGAGAAAATTGGCAGGTAAGGGGACGAAATCCGACAAAGGTGAGAAGGAGGTGCTAGGTGGGAAGAGGCCAAAACAAGGGGAGGAATTTTTAAAATGTTCGGGAGGCAGAGGATAGTCAGGATTTAAAAAAGAGAAAGAAAAGGGAAAAGAGTCGACAGAGAAGGAAAAAGAGAGAAAGAGAAAGGAAAAGAGGATAAAGAAAAGGAAAAAGAGTAGAAAGGGAAAGAAAAAGAGGAGCGAGAAAGAAAAAGAGGAGAAACAGAAGGGAAAAGAGGAGAGAGAGAAAGCAAAAGAGGAGAAATAGAAGGAAAAATGAAGAGAAAGAGTAGACAAAATAGAAGAAATAGAAGGAAAAAGAAGAGAAACAGTAGAAAAAAGAGGAGAAATATAAGGGGAAAGAAGCGAAAGAGTAGGGAAAGGAGGAGAAATAGAAGGGAAAAGAGGAAAACGAAAGATAAAGAGGAGAAATAGAAGGAAAAAGAGGAAAAGCAAAGATAAAGAGGAGAAAGAGAAAGAAAAAAGGATTGAGGGACAGGGTGAGAAAAAGGAGGAATGAGAAAGGAGAAAACGCGGAATATAAATAATGAAGATGGAGAAAAATAGGATGAAAAAAAAAGGGAAATAAAAATGTGAACTGAAAGAAAAAGGAGTAGCCAGAAAGAACAAAAATAAATTAACAAGACGGCAAAGGAGAATAAGTAGAAATTAAAGAGTGACTAGTAAATCGGGATGATGAAGGAGGTGAAAAGTAATTACAAGGTACAATTGATATTAGATGAGACGAGTAACACCATACGACCACTGTGCTCCACCGTACCACCAAAGAATAAAGTCAAGAGAGCCACACAGTCATAAACGACAAGGAAAATAAGATAGGTGTAATTAATCAATGCAAAAAACAAAAACGATTTCACTGTGTAGTGTAGGAAAATGTATACCACTTTTTTGTTTTATGACCATTAGTATTTGATGATACTCGCCTGCATACCAAGGGGTGGCCGAGCAAAGCGAAAAAATCCCCTCTTCAAAAAAGATGTTCTTCTTTTCCTAATGCATATATACACCATGTTCCTCTTATTTTTTACAATTTCCTCTCCTCTCATCAATACCAAACGACTCTCTAAGACATTGTTCACACGTAATGGTACATCCAAACACTTTTTTTTCTTCCCTCCTTTCAAAGCTAAACAAAATCAGTGATTGTCGGTTCTAAAGAGTTGTATAGTAATTCTAATGAGAGCAAATGACTGAGAGAGAGACAGAGAGAGAGAGAGAGAGAGAGGAAGAAGAGACCAAGAAAGCTGGAAAGATTTAAAGGGGTAAAAAATGATTGATGCCTTCACCAGCATACTCTATCGTACATGTGTATACAGCACTGAAGGAATGTGTAAAATGTATTTCTCTCTCTCTCTCTCCCTTATTATAATGTAGACGTGAGGGAAGATTGCAGAACGAAGATGAAAGTTGCTGATGCTCATGTCCTACAATGATAGTAATAATAATAATATAACTAGCTTTCAACAACATACAAACAGAAAGAGAGAGAGAAACGAAAAAAAAATACTGAATATATAGTAAAACAACAAACGGTAAAGAGGCTCTTTCCTCACACCATTGTTCTCTTCTTCACACTTGCAGTAAACAAGGCTGATTGCTCTGAAAAAAATGTGCACAGAGACACACACTCAGGTTTTTTTAAAGCTTCTTTCCAAGTGATGTAGATCAAAAAGGAAGAGTTGTCAATTTGAATTGAAACATGACACTTTTTTCTGTGCATTTAAGTCTTCCACAGAGTTTTTCCTCGGAGTTCTTCTCTCTCTCTCTGGCTCTCTTTTAAAATTTTTGTTTGGGTGGAAATATTTTTTTTCCACTCATAAATTAAAAGATACTTTATTTTGAACAATTTGTCCATAAAATTATGTTGGGTGTTAAAACTTATGAGTGGAAATGGTACTTTTTTTTTGTCTAAAATTTTATTGACATACAAGGCACCATTGCGTGTTATTGTCAGTCTTTATGACGCACGTACACCCAACCATGGAGTGTAGATTGGCTCCAATCTACCCATAAAACGGCATAACTGCTAAATTCCTCCCCGATTAGAAGGAAAGGAAAAAAGGATGAAGAAATTCTGTTTTATATATACATTTTTTTTTAAATAAGGAAAAAAAAAATCTCACAATTTTACCAACTTATTTGGTTTGGTGCAATAAGGTATGGTTAAATTTAAAAATACTGGTATAGTTTTTGCCAGTCAAAGCAACGTCTTTGCTATATACCTTCATCAATAGCCATTTCTGTGCACAAGGCAACTTTTTTTTTCACTTACAAAGGTTTTAGTTGAAAAAGAAAAAGTCAAAACCTCATTTAGTGGTGTAGGCCAACGTGTAGGTGAATAAACGGAATTTGTATCGTTTTGCATGAATTCCTCCTTCCATACTACACTTTTACTGGCTTTTTACAAACACACTACTGTATAGTAATCTGCTAACACGAAAGAAGGAGTAGTTCCTCAAGAATATTGACTAACGTGCTTTTAGAGAAGCAACAAGAAAAAAAAAAGTTGTAGGAAAAATCGAAAATGAAAAAAAAAAAAGGAGAGCATACAAGAAAAGTTGTCACTCTCACACACAATAACGTTTGCTTACCCCCATACAAAATGCTATAGCATACTAAATATTTCTCAACCGACTAGACTGCACTCAGACTGCACTACAGTAGTCCAACATTTCACTGGTGAGAGACATTTATTTATTATTGACAAGGAGCAAGGACAAAGGAGTGAGAGAGAGAGTCAAATTCTTCCAGTGAAAATTATAATGAAAAATCAGATATATTTTTATATACTGAAGGATGTGTGTCTTGACGTGAACAAAAAAATTATGCCCTATTGTCTCTTCAAAGCTCAACTATACCAAATGCAAAAAAAAAAAAAAAAGTTGGCAAATAACCATATTTTTTCTCAACACATTCCATCCTCTTTAATTCGCACACAACCAACTTCATTGTCGTACAGACACGTGTTTCAAGGAAGGGGAGACCTCTGAAAGACATTTTACAAACATTGGCATGACCCAAGAAAGCTCCCCGGAAGTTCCCCGAAACTTCTTTTTGGAGTTTCTATACGACAGCACTTATTTCCGACAAATATTACCAAACTACACACATGCAACACGTTTGCTCGGCTCCGTATGTACGGGATGCCTTTGAAAGAGTAGTCCAAGGCAAAAACTCCCGTTTCCCTTAGCCGGGAATGTCCTCCGTGAATAATTGATGGTTGCATGCACACAAAGGACATCCCCGGAGAAAAATGACACATAATGTGCAGGACATTGGAGAGAGGAAAATGTTGAGGGGAGAAAAAGACGGGAGAGAGTTTTATAACCGTGAATGCCCGAATCGCGAGGAAGGCCAGAGGAGTCTATAAGTAGGGATATTTTTGCCTCATGAAAAACGGCCAGTTTCCTCAAACTTGACCATTTTCACTGCAATGACGAGGACAAGGATAAACTTAATGGGCTTCCATGCGGGGACAGGGAATTGCAATAGTGTATGGGAAGCACCCCTTTTTTGCTAAATGCTTCACCTTGATACTTATTGATTGGCTTTTTACCTATTCGGGAATATTATAGAAGACAACAGTCAATAATAGGCTTTAGGGGAGAGGACGAGCAGAAAATGCACCCACGTCCAATTCCACGTAAGCTTTCGTATCCAATATTAGATTAGTATATAGGAGCACTCCAAGTGCAGTTTCTCAAATAGTCAACTCGTTGAGACACTTTTGTTTTTTATTCATTAAAATAGTAGCCCAGAAAATTCACAGGGGCTCCTGTCATGCACTATTTTAATCCTTTAATTTCCTCCGTAATTAATTCATGCACTCACAAGGCATATGAAATCCTGCATACAATTTTCCGTATTTTTTTCCGTCAAAATTCACTGAGTCTCCTGGGGGAATGTTAAGACACTTTCACATATTTGGGTCCTTTGTATGCTCATCTTCCGAATAAATAAACGATACCCCATGATTTTTTTCCTTTTTTCAAATCCAATAACAGCCCTTTTGGATTAGCACAATTTTTTGTTTACTGCCACATCACAAAGGGGAGAAAATCAAACGTTTCACTGGCGTTCCTCACCAATATTTTCCCCTTAAAAAAATTCAGGGTGTCCAAAAATAATGGTACACTGAAAAAATCTTGTGGGAGTTAAATTTTTGTCCTCACCAATGCCAAAAGGTGATTACAGGTAACTGGTTATAGTAGGACCAGTCCTGGAGTAATTTCAATTTCATGAGTAATTCCACTTGAGAAACACTTGGTTTCTATATTGTTTGCATTAATTAAAAAGGGAATAATAATTTATTGGCAAAAAGAATAAACCACGTATCACTGGTATCTTCCTCACTCCAGATTATTCTTCTGTGTACAAATATTTTGAGAAATAATAAAAAAAATTCCCAAAACACCACCTGGGATTAGTCACTCAAAAACAATGTAATGACGAAGGAAAAGAAGGGAAAAATATGTATATTGTGTCTTGATCACAATTGAAACTGATGTTGGGAGTAGCAGTAGTGGCTGGTTACACACTCTGCCTTTGAAGTACCAATGTAGAAAGTATGATATTTTGCACACAAAAACACAACAGCACACGGTGTATGAAATGGTTTTTGGTGAGACGAGCGACAGAAAATTCTGATTACCTCAAGGCACGAATATCAATGTGCAACTAACACCAGAATCATCAAGCTCACCTGTCCAACCCCTGTGGAAAGAGAAAGAGCGAAAAAAAAAGGCTTTACTACTTTACTACCAACCATACTAATACAAAACTCCTGCTGCACACACCACACTCATTCCCTGCATCACCATCCACCGGTATAAATTCCCCTTTACCAATACATATAGATATAGAATATATATGTATGTACATATGTATGTACACATGAATAAAAAAACCCTCATACGCTTGTCCCCCCCTCCTATATACTTTATAGATTACCCCTTTGAGCACTTGAAAGCCTCCATATACACAGAGGAAAGATTCTACGTTTTTTCCCCTTTAACTTACTACCTTACTAGTTCTATGTCTCATACTTACCTGCACAATTTCAGCAAGGAACCAAAAGGGGGGAAATATACTTTGTTGAAAAAAAAAATCCTTTGTGGAAAAAAACCCTTTGAAACATTCTGCATCTCCTACAAGTGTAATACTTACGCATATACATTATGTATACTTGGTGTACACAGATAAAATAAAAACACACATGCACCTCTATCCTTCTCTCTGATTAACATAATATGTAATTCCTTCTTCAGTTTTTTTTTTGTCTTTTTTTTAAACTCGTTTTTTTAACTACTGCATTGAACCATTTATTGGGAAGGCGAGTTCCTCCACCTTAGTAAATGTACCACTGGTTTATTACAATTTGTTGTGAGGATACCATTTGTGTATATTGAATCTTACCTATATAAGGTCCTCACATCATGCTTCGAAATAAGGCGAATGTATAGGAAATTGTAGTTTTAGTAGGGCAACATCTTGTGTACTTGACTCTGCCGCTTGAGATTTATTATGTTTTTATTTAATATAAAAAAAATTAAATCCAGATTGGCCGTAAAATTATTGGTGCAAGTGTCATGTGGCGTCGGATGTTGATTCGAACCCCTGTAGAAGGATGTCCGAGAAATTACAGACGTCAATCAGGAATATAAACGCATTTTTACATATGTATATGTGTATTATTTGTATGTAATTAAAACAATTTTGAAATATTATGTTATTAAGTGCTCTTCGTGGTCAATGCAGAGGCATTTTTTTGCAAAAAATCACTCATTTCTAAAGTTAATAAAGAAAACAGTGTCTTTTCAAGAGCCAAGCTTCATTATCCAAAGTTCAAATAGGAGTGGAATAATTGTAGGACAGAAAGGGTAAGAGGAAGTATGTAAAAAAGAAAAGCAAATAACATAATTTCACTCAAGTGCTTCCGAAATAAACGAAGCATTTAAACAGGAAGAAAAAACTTGGATGAATTAAGTACATTTCATTTGAAGCTACTGAAGGAGGAGACGGAGCTACGGTGAATGATTATTACGAAAAAAAAAGTCTTCACCCACGGAAATTAAAATATCGTACCACTAATTGCCAAACCTTAGTTTGTTTTGCTAATGTTAACCTGCCACTGGCTTTTAAAACTACCTTTTCACACATGGGATTAAATATGCAAGGAGGGAAAGGAATATTATATGGAATTAATAGGATGCTCGTGTCTCGAAGGATGCAATACAAAATATTTTTAAAAAATGAAGACACACGAACCTATAACTATATGGCAGGTTCTATGGAAAAAGAAAAGTAGGTTTTAATTCCATTTTGTAAGTAAGTAATCTCTTTTGGTTGAGAAATTAATTATTTTTGTACAGCAGTAAAAAAAAAAAAAATACGCTCCTGCTGCCCCAGCCACTTCATGTAGGTAATTATGACAAGGTGAAACGTTATGCATTTCTTGCAAAAGGAAAATTGAAGGCGTAGAAAAATAAAATGCCAAGTGGTTTCAAAGGTACTTGATGAATCTATTATTCATATATAATATAATATTTATAAAATACATAAAATTCCATCACAATTTGAATATACAAAAAACTATATGTGCATACTGAAACCTGTTCTATTTGGTGCCTCACTTGCACACTTGCACTTGCAGTTATTTTGCACAAAAACCAGGTTCTGAACCAAAAACTACTTAATCTCAGCTCCTACTTACAATTTGCCGCCACAAAAAACTTTCTTTAAGAAGAAAAAAAATATGCGACACGCGACAAAAGTCTTTTTAAAAGTGGTTTTAAATCTACCCAATAGGATACTTTATTTAAAGCCTTAAAAAAAGTATTAAAAAAACTCCCTTGCAAAAAGCTATTATCGTTATTAGGCCTTTTAGTTTTTTCAATTCTAATTCTACAGACCTTTCACCCGCTCCCATTTTTATGCAAAAAACAAAGTCTTCACTCCCCCGCCGGTTTTTGAGACGTGTAATTTGAATACCTGGTGTGAAACAAATTTTTATGTGGAGCAAGCCTTGGATTGTTATAAATCTCAGGTGGGGAATTTGCAACTGTATCAAATTATTATTGCTCATACCCCTGTACCTATTTACGGGTCATAGAGAGACGACAAATGAAACATTTTAAAGTAAATTTCCTTTTTATTAATTCCACATACATACATACATAAGACGCTTCGTTTTTCTTTCAAAGCCACTGTTTGGAAAGAAAATCCGGGGCATTTTTATCCCTTTATCCACGATGACAAACATATTTTAAATAACACAAAATGGTTCTTGTCCTCTCCGTAAAACGGCCGCGGCTTTTAAGAAACTCGTGTATACAAATATATATCTTAAATACCTAAATGTTAGTAACAATTCAGTACTCAAAAATGAGCTTTCTTACAAGGCAGCATTGCATTGGCAAGCAGGACGACCAAAATTTCCTTTTTGTGACATCAAATGTAAAATAAAATAAATATTGTGTCACTTACCCAATAGAATTAAATACATATGTTCCTTGAATAAATGTGATCCTCTCCTGACGATCCAAAATGTTCATACACACAGCTATTAACTAGCAATACAATAAATATTTAGTAAAGATGAATACAAAATGTAATCTTCCTTTATTCTTGCTTCGCCTTGAATGCCATCCATTCTTCCCTGTATTTTTGACTCCTTGGACCCCAGTCTTTGCTAGGCTTAATGACGTCTTTAAATTTCTGCAAAGGCAAAATGGCACAAGTTTATTTTTCTATTAACTTCATTTTGTGCCCCAAATATTTGTGCCTTTTTAATAAGTTGAATCGACTACGTCCTAATGAACATAATTCCTAGGAGCTCCTTACATTTACCAATCCCTTGGCTTTACTCTGGTACACTGTTTTAATGGCCAAAATGGGCACGATGGCAATCGCCAATGCTGCCACCAACCAGCCAAGAACTGTTGTCATAAATAAAGAGGGATAATAATTAATTTTTTTTTTTGAAATATTAATGAATTCCCCTTGAATACTTGTGACTTTCACCAACACTGGAGAAAGTAATGTGTGTACCTATCGCCCAATCAGAATAGGGAAGGTCATTCATAGTCCGTCGTTTCTCCGTGGCCAAGATGTACAGAAGGATGGCGAGCAGGCTCACTGGAGCAGCGAATCCCCAGCATATTTTCCAGTACCAGCCCAATTTCACATCCAACATGAACTCAAGATCCTTGAGGTAGTTGTGGAGGCCGTAAGCCCAGGCCACAACAGCCAACTACAGATTAGCACCAAATGATTTCAAAAGATCCCAGAAACTTTACGAAATTCTATAAGAATCGAAATTTATTGTCTTTCCATCCCCTTATTTTTCCTACCTCCAAGGTTCCCATCATGTAAATGACAAAATTGGACCCAAAATGATCGGCCAAGTCCAGCATAAACTGACCTCCCTGGAAATATTTGGGAATTCCGACTTTTATTATTGAGCACAAGACCCCTTTCTCAATTAGATGTGTAATAGTTCTTAAATATATACAAAATTAAAATCAAAGGAAAAATTGTACCGGCGTCACATAAACGAGTCCAATTAAAAAGCCGCCGGCACAAACACCGGTCACGACCATCCAGCGAGGCCACTTGGGGAATTCGTCACAAATGATTGTTATGATGGCTCCGGTGAGGGATACTCCCGTTCCAATTCCGAGGGTGAGGAGCATGAGATAAAACAATACTGAGAACAACTTCAAACAAAAATAAGTTTTCGCAATTAGTACAGAACCAAACAGAATTTATACTGAATTTTAATTAGACATTGAATAATCAATCCATATAGATTCCCTTCATTAATTTCGCTTAAAGAACAATTCCGATCCTTACCTGTGGAACCACCGTGAATGTCCCAAGGCCTTGAGCAAAACTAACAAAAGTAAGACCAGCACCTGGACATTTAAAAAAAAAGATTACATCAAGTTAATTTTAAAGACTTTCATAATTGAATTATGCCTCTTAACGGATTATTTACGGACCTCCTCGAGCAACGTCCTCCATATCTTGACCCAGCTCTTCAGATAAGTTCCCCAGCACGGAAAATACGGTGAAGCCCGCAAATAAGCTGGTAAACGTGTCCAAACCACTCACAATCCAAGCATCTCTGTAGCAATTGTGCTTAAATTTGTTGAAGCTTCCAAACCTGTTTTAAAGTATAATTGACACCCAAATTGTTTAAGTATAATTAACAACGAATTTTTAAAGTATAATTTACACCGAATTTTTTAAAGTATAATTGACACCGAATTTTTTACAGTATAATTGACACCGAATTTTTTACATTATAACTGACACGGAATTTAATTTCTATAATTATAATATCGTAAACTAATAACAATTATCTCTATTTACACAATTTTTTTTAAACAACGTACATAATCAAGGGACCAAAGGCCGTTCCGAGGGAAAAGAAACACTGCCCTATGGCTTCAAACCACACCTGTAATTACGTTCAGAAATAACATTGTTCTCTGAGTGAAATAGTTGTATCAGATTATTCGGATATTTAGAATACCCTATAAAAACAAGCTATTCTCATTCCAAGAAATTTGTTCATGGAAGAATCTTTAGAATTTATTTATTTTCATGGATCATTCTTTACCGTTGGCCCAGCCATGTCTTCCCATTTCGGGGTTATAAAATACTTGATCCCTTTCCAAGCATTTGGGAGCGTGACCCCACGAATGAACATAATGAGAAGGACGGCGTAAGGGAAGAGAGCCGTGAAATATGCCACTTTCCCACTTCCCTCCACGCCCCTCACCAGGGCAGCCCAAATCAGGAGCCACGCCAGGAGCAAACACAAGGTCAACCGCCATTCTGGGGGACCAATTCCATCATCAATCTGATATTTCTGCTTTAAAACTTCATTTCTACAGGGGAAAAACAAACAATATAATGAATAGACCTTAGTTTTCTTTTTCTTTTTGTTTTTAATTGTTTAGGGCAAAGCTTGTAATTGTGGCCAACTGGCTAATTGTTGCCACCCACCAATTTAATCAAGAACTACGGGCTACGAACTAATGAAAGGAAAGGATGTAAAATTAAGAAAACTAGCGCCTGCCTATATTATTCATTAATTATGGCCGGCAAATTCATTAAATTGTAAAATCAAAAATTTTCAGTTTTTCAGGGGTCATTCAAGTATTAACTTAACCTGTTTCATTTCTCTTTTTTTCTCGGCTTTGCGGAATTATTTAACCAGACTGTCAGGATAACCCTGCATGTATTAAGTCCGTACTTACTTACAATAACATTTTTTAATAATTATAAATGTTTACCACAATTACTTAAACCACGGCAGACGAATTTTTTTTTTAAACGTTGCAAAAAAGTGGCCACAATATCAAGCGTTACCCTAAACTATAAAGACGAAGATGATTTTGTTTTACATAAATGAAACCACGAAACCTTACTCGAAATAGAGCTGGGACAAGCTAATATTTGATCTTTCATGGGTTTCCGTTTCAAAGGCAAATTTGAGACTGTCATTATCACAGTAGAATTTGTCATACAGAGGCAAATGGAGAGTTTCTGGAGTGTCTATGATTCCGGATCCTAAATTGATCCATTTTTCATCGCACTCCGACCACGGGAGGGTTTTTTGGCAAGAGGCGAAGAGGTAAAATAATGTCCAGCCAATGATCATGGCGTAGTAACTTTGAACACAAATCGTCCCGATCATAGACCCATATCCAATACCTGCAAAAACAATGGGATGTTACCGGTTAAATCATTGTCGGAATGTATCAATTGAAAAAAATCAATTCGGCCCTTCAAGTGATTTTTACAATTTCGATACTCTGTAGTAGCAGCAATTACTCACCGGTTATAGTAATTACAATAATAATTGAAGTTTATTGAATTTACCTTTAAAAATAGGGCTCAGTCCCCATATTTTCACTTGACCATAAGATGAAAACTGACCCAGGGAAATTTCCAAGAAGTACAGCGGGCGTCCAATTACCGTCAGAACGATGAGGTAAGGGATGAGAAAGGCTCCTGGGAAAGTTTAAAAAATTTGAAATAATAAAGATTAGGATATACAATATTTTTTAATGGAAGTGAATTTAATAAAACAGTACAATTATTGTTTTAAAGATGGATATGAACCTTCCAAATATGCTGAGATACCCTTATTTGTGTGATGAAGAACTTACTGAAATCTCAATACAATAAATCATTTTTAGTAATTAATTTTATTAATTACCTCCACCGTTGGTGTAAGCAGTGTACGGAAATCTCCAGACGTTACCCAAACCCACGGAGAGGGAAATGCAGGACATGAGGAATTGCAAAGGACTTCCCCATTGTTCCCGTTCCACTTCTTCCTCTTCTACTTTGGGTTTCTACAAATTATGATAAAATTTTGATACTGCACCAATGAACATCAAATTTTTGGACGTAAAAAATCTGCTTTTACCGTTCCACTCTCTGAATCACCATTTGGCGTATCTGAGGTGAAATCGTGCTCAAAAGCAATGTTCACGACACCTTCCGAAGTTTTCTGGGGGAAAAGAAAAATTCAAAAGATATTTACAAATTTTCACTTCATTCAATGACAAATTTGTTGGTAAAAATCAACAAGAACTTACTTCTTTACTTTCGTTCATATTTGTTGGGACACTTTCGGTCACCCAAGTTTGTAATGGGAATGGCGGACGGATGACAATAAGGTATTGTCATTTTTTTTAGAGAGGGTCAGCAACGTTATCGCAGATAAGAAATGGTCCCAGCGAATCAGTGGGTTCGCAATGGATTAGGCCTTCTCATTCTGACAGCTCTCCAGTAATTGTAATGATTGCATATCGGATCGGATCATAACATTCCTCCTAGGGAAAAATAGGCACACGAACAATTTTTTATTACGTAAATAATCTCTGAAATTTATTTATATATACATTTGTCATCACCATTTGTTCCATGTTATGTGACATGCTTTTGAATGAAGAGAATATGTTTAATGTAAATTTTTCTACTGCACACTCACCTGACTTTCCTCGTTAGCGCTTTCCCATGCTATACGGATTCTGAATCTACTACTACAGATCTTCCTGGAACAACATGTTCATTCATAAAGGGCTGATAGTGTCAACAATTATTATGTTTTATGACTACAGTTAATTCAATCCTGTACAACACGGCCTTTTTCTGCCCAAGCCGACTCGGATCATTTATTGATTACGAGGCCTAGACCAATTTGGAGTGGAAAGTTTTATCAGCAATTTATCAAGAATTTTTGTTGGAAAATTATATCATGACCAATAAAGTTGTTCATGTTTGGCACCATGGAGTAAATCGTGAAGTATTGCTTCCAAGTAATGCAAATAGAATGTGTACAAATAATCTACACTTTTATGCAATCATTGGGGGAATTTATGGGCTTGAATCATCGAAATTAAATGCTTCCATTGAATTGACATTCGTATATACATATTACATATAGTTAATAAATTATACGAAGTGCAAATCATATAATAACAATATCTTATTCTTATCACCTAGTGTTAGTTGAACAATTTCGCTTTTATTGTACATAATTGTAAAGTAAAATTTTGCAATTTACCATTTTGTTCAGTATAAACAAGTAATACTGTTTGTGAGCAGAATTTTGGGCTGAATAAATTTCGCACATAAAATTTTTGCGCCCCCAAAACGCAATGAAGCAAAACGAATTCAATTTTGCCAGAGCTCTTGCTGATCTTTACGTAATGTACGTATGTTGTGTGTTTATCACGGTCAGGAATTTAATGCTTTCATTTCCCTTTAATCAATACATTTTTTGATGATGATGCGAAAAACAAGTAAACACTCGAGCATTGACCAAATTGCAGACAATATCGAATATTTTCAAAGCACTGCTTACTGATGATGATTTCAAAGGACTGTGTACTATTAAACGAACCTGGAAAAGTTCCGAGTTCTCCTTTAACCCGCAAAAAAAACATCCCACTGAGAATCCTTAACAATTTACTAAAATAACAAAACTGTTATATTAGTTCAACATAAAATACTGTTAAATTCAGCATAAAATAGTTGTGGCTGAATTAGGAAACCAATCCTATGGATAATAATAGATACGTAAATGTTTTCAAATCGAGAAAGGTTTTTTATTCAAACTGATCATTTTGGTTAATTTTATTTATACAACAAAAGTGGCAAAACAAAACGGGGTTAAGTAAAAAAAATTTAAATCGATATTCGTGTTTTTAGACTTACCACGGCAAAGACGCTACAAATTGGAAACGAGCATATTGTATCGGCTAAAAAATTGCACATTAATGACAATAAAATTTTACATAATGGGATATCGGGATATGCAATACTTACAGTGTAACTTTGAGTCATTTTAAACACATAGAATTTGTAATGTTAATATCACATAATTATTAGCCTTCCCGGTAACTTAAAGAAGCCGCTACCGAATCAACCAAACCTTCTGCCCTGGATAGCAGGATAACTTTTTCCGTGTACATATATATATATATACATATAGAAAGCCAATATCGGGGGGGGGCAAATATTAGAAGTGTAAACAACAAAACATTTATCTCCATCACAGCCATACATTCATAATCTGCAGTTTCATGGGGACAAGATGTATTTTGTTCCCATTTCAAATGACCGAAGAGCGGTTGAGGTAACATTTGCAAGGTCATTGAAAAAATGAGTCGCTTCAATGCCTTCCTATTTTTTTCTTCGACAATGCAAAAGTTCATCCTGTATAGATATAGGACGTTTAGCGTGGAATGCCAAGCCATAAGAAATTGTGATGTATTAGCGGTAAGATTTTTTCGTGAATTAAACCTCGAAATCGCAATTTCATTTACGTTACGATCTTTAATCTTTCTTCAAACTCTTCTTCCAAATCTCGTAAATGTCATAAATCTGACATACCTATATATATAACATATAAACATAATATAATAAAGCAAAGGAAAACAGAAGGGTTTACAGGATGTGATTTGCAGGAAGTATTTTCATTTTATCGGAAATCGAATGTCCAGGTAATTGACCTTTATCCCACCCGCTAATTTTTTACACTTGCATCCTTCTAAATTGCGACTAATATACGAGTTATATCTCTTTGGTTTCATTACCGTTCGTAATGTAAACAAACTCTATAATATTTATACCCAATACCTACACTATTTGACTATTTACGCCTGCATTTGGAAATTCTCATACACACACATGTAATCACCTATCGACTCATCATTGACTTTTGCCGGCGGAAATACATACAAAATGTTTTTATTGACCTTTAGTACAAGCACATTTTGGGGGAGAAAATAACTTCATCAACATGTGCTTGCACTGCTTATCACCACACTTTGTTTTTTGAAATGCAAAACTAGAAAGCAAATAAAATTACACGCATGCATTCGTTAATATTGATATTTTCCCCTAGTAAATGTTGGGGAAAGGTTGGAAGGTAACTTTTGGTTTCACAAGTGTACGAGGAATAATCGGTACAATTATTAACCTCGTAATATTTAAGAGCGATGCGTGTAATTAAAGCATACCTGTGCCCTTAAAATAGTATCCAAATAGTAGTAATACCCATTACTTTTAATTTCATAAAATCTCATGCGTAGGAAGGTAAAACAGCATTACTGTAGCCTACTAACAAATCGGTAGGTACTTCAGTACCTCCAATAATCATAAATATAAGACATCGACGAAAGGAAAAAGAATTATGTAGATCCTTGATCTTAAACAATTAAACAACTTCTCACAATGGAGGTACCCCAATTGATTATGACCCCAAAAATAACCAAGTGAGATAGATTACAGGTATTCGAGAGGGCCGCAGTAAGTACCTCAGGAAATACTAATTTCCAGGGTTAAACTGCTTGGGCCGTGACCCGGGGTCAAAATTGCGTAAATGTCACGAAAATATTTGTTCCGAATTTTCTTGGAGGATTTCCAAGTCTGCATTTTAAAAAATTTTCACAATTTGAACAAGTATTTGTACAAGTACACCCCTTTTTTCGAAAAAATGCTAAAATATAGGCGGTAACGAATTTAATCATAAGTTATCAACGACATCTAATGGCGATGGGAGAAACTAAGGGCATAACAAAGAGTACACGACACGCAGGTGTACCCTTTGATTTTGAAAGGCGAAGGGCGCCAAGTTGGATTCTCAATAACCATATAAATCCATGCATTTCATTTCATAACATTTGGAATCACAGAAGCACAGGACTGACAGGACATTAAAAACTAACCCATGATTGACCCAGATATCCTGATCCTGACTCTAAAAAAGATAAGAAAGGTCAGTAAAAACGAAGACATATTCCTTGCCACCAAAGGCAAAGGTAGCTAAAGTAATGGTGACCTTTTCTTGGTAGCTACTTCCCGGTGACATTATCATTTCGAAGTTGAAACGGTCTCACTTGAGACCAGATTAAAATTTGGGGTGGCGCTCTTGGGAAAAACGCATTTTCGGATTTACTTCGTTTCGATAAATTCCTGCAAAACCCGGATTTGTCCGCAAATACGAAGGTAAGATTTATTGAAGATAAGATTATTTATCTCTTTATTGAAAGTGTTGGGGTTTCGAAGGGAAAGAGATTTAGTTGGATTTTAGAGTCCTGTGGGAACCTGGAAAGTGCGGATAGATTTTGTAAGCCCTTCGTGATTAGCGTTATCAGGAGTAATACTTCGTAAAGTCAAAGTAAAAGTCTGGTTTTTATTGAGCCAATTATTGTTTCAAGACCTACGCAATACATGCGTACCTACAGAACTACATACACAAATACCAGGTCAGATTTTTTATGAAAACAGTCAAGAATATACAGTAGAAAGCTTGCATCTACATCCAATTGCTGTATAGCCGAATTAGCATAGCAAGGAAAGAAAGAAGCAGCACACCCACTATTATACTAGTGTTTGGACAGCAGTCCACCAGACGTTGGTCCATAGAGTTAAGATGGGAATTGAGACAAGAATTGAGACGGGAAAGGGACAAGCAGCCGAAGCATTTTTTTCGTCAATTGACCGCTTTCGCACCCAGCTGCCTTGACTTAACTACTGGGTTGCTGAACAAAGTGGGAACGAATATCTCTGCCAATATCATTTGACATAATTGTAGTTAGTATTATGTAGTTTGAAATTCCACGTGGTGGAACTAGATGATTGGAGGTAAAAAGTGGATGTTTTTGTTTTTATGTATTCCAGTATTTGGAAGATGCCACCTCGAAAACAGCGTTCGGGAAAAATCGAATATGAAAAAAACTTGAGCGACAAAGCTGAAGCAGGCAGCGTAAATGTGGAGAAACCCTCCGCCACGAAACGCGCCAGAGGCAAAGCCGGAGCAGTCTTGGACGACGCTGGTAAGGAGGACCAGAATGGCAAATCTGAGAGGAAGGATAAGCAGGAAGTCGCCCTGGATGCTGCTTCAAACCTCAAGCAAGATGCAAAAGTACAATGGGTTCCGCAAAACTGGGAGAAAGTGTTCGCAAATATCCAGAAAATGCGATCGGATAAAGCCGCCCCGGTAGACACCATGGGATGCGAAAGAACGATGGAGGAAAATGTTGAACCGAAGGTAAGCGCATGGATAATGCTTGTTATTATTTTTACCTTCTTTATTGTAAGAATGTGAGGAAGTATTTAATTTGGGTTTGGTTTAATTTAAAAGGTTCGGCGTTACCAGACTTTACTGTCCTTGATGCTGTCAAGTCAGACAAAAGATGAAGTTACGTTTGCGGCTATGGAACGTTTGAAAGCGGGACGTTCTTTGACTATCCAGAAGATTCTCGACATGTCGGAGGCAGACGTTGGAAAAACTATCATTCCGGTGGGATTCTGGAAGAAAAAGTCGGTGTACATAAAGAAAGCCGCGCAGATACTCCGTGACAAGTATAACGACGATATACCTGACACTGTGGAAGGACTTTGCTCACTTCCAGGTGTCGGCCCCAAAATGGCATACATTGCCATGAATGTGGCTTGGGGGGAAAATGCTGGCATAGGTAATTTTACTTACTTCGCAATTATTGTGTGTTCGTTTGAGATTACAGTGGATAATAATATTGTAATTTTGTAAAGGTGTGGATACGCATGTGCACAGGATTTCTAATCGACTCAAATGGACAGGAACGAAAGGAACGAAGACCCCAGAAGATACTCGCAAGGCTCTTGAGTCGTGGTTACCTTCGAATGTGTGGCAAGAATTTAATATCCTGCTGGTAGGGTTTGGTCAAACCATCTGTGTACCTATAAACCCAAAGTGTGGTTCATGCTTGAATCAGGATATTTGTCCCGTCGGTCGAGCTGAACTGAGAACCTCTAAAGCTAAAAAAGCTAAGAAAGCAAACTCTACTGAAGATGAGAAAGAATCTGGAACAGATGGTGAAGACGAAAGTGGTACCAGTAAATACTTTTAGGAGAGGTGCTAGTTCATTTTGGGAACAAATACACTTATTATACATATTATTAGATTTAAATGTTTCTTTAGCTTAGAAATCCTATTTTTTGTACAACGCTCTAATAACCAATGCGTAGCCTGGAATCAGTATTGTCGTTTTAGGAAAGTACATATGTATTAGTAAAGTTTGTACGGCTATTTTTATTTTCAAATATGTTTCCTAAACCCAGCAATATTTTATACTTAATGTTAATATAATTATTATAATAGTATTATATATTCCATGTGCAGTTATGGACTTTCACTTTATTGATCTGTTTGCCGACACTACCTCATTGAATACAAGATGTCGTGAGCACATGTCAAAAAAAATATTTTTGAATGCGTTCCTAAGAAGCATATGAGAGCGTGCATGCGATGTGTGTGAAAAACGAAAAAGGTCTATCATATTTGCTGCCTCTGCAAACAAGCGTGTCATTTAATCACGGGTACAAAAAAGTAGATCAGAAAGTGCATAATCCTGGTGCTGGATGTAAACATGTACTGCGCTGTACCATAATCTCAATTATGTCAAGACACGCCATACATTCCACTGACGAAGCTTTAATTGCAGAAAAGTACTTAACTGGTATTAGGGAGTGCAGGGTGCAGTAAGTCAAATGTATTTCTTAGTACGAGCAATATGCAATAAAAAACCAGACCAGGCAAATGTGTTTTTCCTCCAGAAACCTACTTCCATTATTTTTTAAAAGAGCTCAAATGATACAATTTGACTATATGTACACCTTTAGAGTATCAAAGGACATTTAACCTCCGGAAGTATGCAGTAGGTTTCTATTGAGGTAGCTGTACATACCGGGAATCTGGGCGAGTGAATGTATGCATACCAACTATTGTGTGGGACTACAAAGTGTACTTATAGTTATTTTGTAGTACTTCGTCTCTTGTTTCATTGTTCACAGTATTAATTAACATAAATCCTGTATAATTATTGATTACGTGGGAGTTACCAAATATTCTGTGAAAAATGAGGGGCACATCATGCTTCTTAAATTCTTAATATATCGTACATTTTTTTTTTACCGGTACGGGTAAAAAAAGATTGCCGTACAAAAAAGGGAGCACGAGTGTCTTCAAGCCTCGTGAATGTTTTAGCGTACCACCCACATATTATATATGTATCTACATGATAATACCTATATGAATTAATGATGTGGACAGATGCAATTTGGGGCACTGTGGAGTTTCTATTCCGAGTGTAATCCATATAATGCAAAGTATCCGAATTAACCCGTTTTTTTAGGTCATTCCATTATTATTATTACCTCGCTGTGGAAAACAATTTCCTGGTTAAATAGAAATGTCGGTGAACTCTCTTTGTAAGTAGCAGGCGAAGGTCACGCCGGGGAAAGAGGGAATTAGAATCGACAGAAATAATTTTTGTCTGCAGTCTACATGTCTGTCGAGCCTTTCCGTTGGATCTATATATACATGGAGGCGTACTTTACACGTTTTAGGCATTGGCGACATTTCTCTAAATCGATAAGTTCGTGCAGGAAGTGGTGGTTGTAACAAATTAATGACCCTCACTTTCATTTTTCCACATACATATATAGGGAAAGGGGAAAAAATACATTTTTTTCCTTTGCTCAGCAAACTGTCCTTTTTATGGATTCCCGTATGAATACATTTTTTTTTATTTCCATGCAATGTTAATCCCACACAATGCTCTATTTGTTTAAATACTCCTTTTGTGTATCTCAACCCCGTATCCAGCCGTCCCTGACTCGATACAGCAAAACAAGGAGGGCCACGTCATCAACCATATTTTATTATCATTATTTTACTATCGACCACATCCCACTCAGACCAAATTGAATAAGCAATTTTTTATCCAATACATTTTTATCCAAATACAAAAAAAAAATGTCTGTTTTATGAACATGCTCAATCATAAAAAAGATGACAGTCAAATTCCAACGTCGTATGCATATACCCAACAGTGTGGATCATCACCCTTTACTTTCACTGTACATGTTATTATTATAATATTCAACAAAAGCTTCTCTCCATTGTATAAAGAGACACTTCAGTGAATTACATAATATGTGCATATTACCTACATGCAAATGAATTTCCCCCTTAACGTTTTTTTTAACCCTTTCACGTCTACATCGTAAATCAAACCGATTTTATTAGCTTCATGTAGGGTGCTTCATAAAACAAGCAGGAATTATTGTTTAGCTCACTTTTTTTAGGCTTCCAATTTTCTATGAGAAGTACGGGAAGAACATTTTAGAACGACAACATAATGAGAAATGAAGACAAAAATAAAACTGGAGTTTTTACCCAGTCTCATTTTTCCCGATTTTCCAGGCCATGAAAAACAGATGAATAAAATGTCATTTGAACATATCCATGATAAAGATAATATCTACATGATGAAGTTAAAATATATACAATTTATAGAATAGAATAACATTTATAAACATATATCGACATATCTGTAACTCGGTCCTTTTTTTGTTTGTTTACATGTATACTTATAATTAGCTAATTAGTAATGACATTGAATTGGGGCAACATAGGAAAATGCTGATTACAAATTAAAACTCCGAAGGTTTCCTAAAGGTGACATTGATCTTAAATGTGGCAAATGTGTCCTTCTTGTACTTTTATAGAAAAGTAATCTTTTTTGCATTCAGACACAGTCGACTCTCCCTACAACGGCCCTCCTTATAAGAGTTCTCACTCTATAACAGCAGCAAAAACTGCTCCCCTCAAAAACGTTCTCCAATGGTCACCGTAGAAATTCATGTTCTCTATAGCGGTTCTTCTCTATACATAACGGGCAAAAGCTGCTTTAAAGGGTGCTGTTATAGGGAGAGTCGACTGTATTGAGAATCATTCATCCCAAGACCCATTAGTAAATTAAATAACAATTCTTGGCTCATAATTCTTTGCCCCAGACAACGAAAGCCCTTCAAACTTCAAAAAAAAAAAAAAAAACCTCCATGAACCAAAATCCTGTCACACAAGATTAAAATTAATTTTCAAGGGGATTTGGAGACGTTTAAATCCATGCATTTTTATGCAAGCACTTAAATAATGTAATTATTTAGTTATTCCATAGAATCATATAATAATTATATATTATACATACGTATATCAATTATATAAGAAGGTATGACTAACGACGGGCGTTCAATAAGGATTAACATGGATTATAAAATTAGCCCTTCGTCCGGATGTCTTCACAATGTGTGACATTTTTCCGTGTGGAGATTAAAGGGCTCAAAAAAAAGGGTTAGGGCTAAGACCGGGCAAAAATGTGCCCCCTAGAAGCCTTATGTGAATGGCCCCCACAAGCCAATCAGATTACGAGGATTTACTCACACAATGCCCTACCATGTTAGTACATATAAAGGGAAAACGCTTGATCGGACAGTGTCTATATTTGATAATCCCATAGAAAGTCCGTTTATTCCACGTTGTGGACGTGTGTGGACGGCATTGAGTAAAAATGGCATTGTGTGTGAGTGGAAAATTGTATGGTTTTATAAAAGTGTAGAATGGGCTACTACGGCGCTAGGGATTAATGGACGGGGAACGACAAATAATGTAACCTTGCATTCAAATTTTCCCGCTCAGGCGGCTGTGCCTGTATAAATGTTTTTAAGGCCCATTTTCTCTCTCTCTTCTCTCTCTTGCTCTCTTTTCTATACTAAAACCTCTCGCAGCCTCGGACAATACAGAGCAACACTCCATCTCCATATCGTCATCGTCGCCCTCATCATTATCATCTCTCGTCATCTCATTTTATCTCATCGTCCGGAAAAAAAAAGTGGAATTCATTTGAAACAAAAAGTTATATAATTCTCCTTTTTGACATACCTACAAAGTATATACATTACTGTGGATTGAAAGAGTGATTTTTTTTGGTCGCAAAACGGGGATTGTATTTAAAAAAAAATCAAAATCAGTGAGACAGAAAAAGTAGTGATATTTCACGTACATTTTTTTTATCTTTATTATTATTATCATTAATATTCTCTGTAGTCGCTTGTCTCTCTCTCTCTCTCTCTCTTTCTTCCTTGTCTATTACTCTTTTGCATGATTTGACGGCCTTTTGATGTAGTATAAAAACTGTGTAAACCAGTCAAGTGTAGTTAACCTGGGTTTTAACAGACATAGTTCCTTCGTAATTAAACAAGAATTAAAGTTACATGTGTGTAGGTTATATGTTTCTATATTCTCGTGAAAATTTACCTTGTTTGCCTCTCTTTTACATTTTGTGTTTAGTTTGTAGAGGTTTTTTTTTTTTTTTTTTGGTGATCTTTTGTTGTTTTATTATTAGCTTCAATTTGTCCGAATCTCTGCCAGAAGAGTTGGTACAATCTGGTAAAAATACTTTATTGGTTCTTTAAAATATTGTAAAAGCTTGGAAGGAAGCACCGTAATTAACATTATTTCTGGCTTCATTTTTCTATCAAATAAGAAAAGGTAGCGAAAACTATAATATTATTTTGTATATGCTGTACAATATAGGGGGAAATACTTGTTTCCAGTTTCAAAATCCACACGCCGTGACTTCTTTTGCTGAATGCTAAGTTGTAATTACCAGCACGGTCCAGTCGAAAATTTTGTATTATATCATTAATCCTTCTCAGGAATTTTTCAACCATGGAAGTGGACGATCAGGATAATGTTCTGTACCAGGAGCAGACCCTTCAACAAGGTGAGAAAAACGAGCATAAGATCTTTTATTTTAATACATTTATCTTTTGATGATGGATGTCCTACCATATTTAGTTGTTCATGCTGGAATGATAAGGGGACTTTTTACTCCAGAAGACCATTTTACGGAATTTTGGGCCGGAAAATAACTTTCGCGCCGATTTTCACGTTAATTTTCAAGTTTATGAACAAAGCTTCTCATTATGATGTTTAAGAAGATGGAGGCATTTGAAGGAACTTGGATGTGTTCAAAAAGTTTTGATTTTTGGGTATGTGATATATATTTTTTTATTTTGTCCAGGTGTATTTATTAACGATGCTCAGCTGGCAGATTTTAACGATGTGCAAGCCTCATTTGCCATTGACGGTAGTACAACCTTAGTTGATACTCCAGTCCCTACTACTACTGCTGAGACAGTTGTTGCAGAAGCGGAAGATGTTCAGAAAGCGGAACCAGAACCCCAAATCGAACAATCTTTCAATGGTGCAACAAACATGGAGGAAGAAGAAAAAATTGCAGAGGAGATGGCAGAGGTTATGAAAGAATTACGGGGAGTTGTAACGGAGCAGTCAACCACGGAGGAAGCTCCTAAGCGAAAACTGGAAGAAATTGAGACAGAGGAGGAAGAACCGCAGCAGACTGATACTCCTCAAGCTTTAGAAAATGGCATTGAAAATGGGGAAGCTGCTCCTATCAATTCTGATGGACCGACGCCCGCAAAAAAAGCACATTTGGAAGTAAATGTGAGAAAGCTTCTTCCGGATTTAGAAAAACATTGGAAGCCGGTTGAAGACGATCCTAATGATTTTACTGCATGGACTTACCTCTTGCAATACGTGGACCAAGAAGTAAATCAATTTTATAGACCATGATCGTTTGCTATATACGATACGTTAGTTGAAAGAAAATTAAAATATTGTTGTTTTCGTTGATTTCAGAGTGAATTGTTAGCTGCACGTGAAGCATACGATAGCTTCCTTACACGCTATCCGTATTGCTACGGGTATTGGAAAAAATATGCGGACTACGAGAAGCGAAAAGGTGCAGCTGAAGATTGCGAAAAGGTATTTTGCAGATATTTGTAGGGTAATCAAGAAAATATTATATAAATACAAATATTTATTCAAGCAATTATGAGCATATTTTATCACCGGAAAATGTTTTTTTCAAACTTAAACGTACTAACTCGTTAAATTGATGGTGAAGAGAACCCTAGTGGCATATTTGTAAGAAGTTGGCCATTCATTTGAGGTATCACAAGCAATGAATCACCCAAATTTATTATATTTTTTTTCAAAAAGAAACAAAATGATTGGAACAATCGTGTAAATTAAGTTGTAGAAAAAAGCACAGAATTGTTTTAGCTTGTCACCGGGCGGGGGGAATGAATGAAAGGAACTCGATGGTGCTTCACTTCATGAAATCTCAACTCTTCGAAATTCCAAAATCTCGTCCCTCCAAAATTCAACATTTATTTGTCAACATATTATTACAAATTATTGTACCTATTTAAATATGTACATTGTAATATAAATTTATATTCTGTTTCGACGAAACAATAATGCGGGTTTTTGCTTCCACCAAAAAGATGATATTCTGACTATTTGCACTCGTTGAAGACTGTAGGAGATTATATCCAATGCCTGGTTATTTGTTCCATGAGAAATGTTGAGTCAGAATATAATCTTTGACAGGATCAGTTGTACAGCTATTTTGCCATGCGTATCGTATGATGTGTGAGCCCCACGCAGGTATGCTTCCCATAGATGTACCGGTAATTTATACACAAAAAATCATAATCAAAATGTCGGAAAGAGTTTGTTGCCAACAGGGATTTCGTGAGGTACTAGACGTAGAAGACCATGTAAATGACGCTGTAATTATTTGAATTTTCTTGTAGGTGTTTCATCGTGGACTCAAAGCTATTCCTTTGTCAGTTGACCTATGGATTCATTACTTGAACTACGTTAAAGCTACTCACGAAAATGACCTGTCTTACGTGCGAGAACAATTCGATCTGGCTATACAAACAGTAGGATTGGAGTTCAGGTACGTGTGCCATGTGACAGCCTCTTAATATTTTGCGTCTTTTAATACAGGAATAAAGACTAAGAACGTTTATATACGGTCATAATTCTGTCCTTACGTTTGTTTTCTTCTGTAACCTTCTCGTATCCATGTGAAATATTGCAACCCCTGGAAATGAATTGATAATCGGAGAGAAATTGCTTTTGTTCTTTCTCATTTATTATTTTCAAGGAAAATTGCACGAAGAACAATCCAAAGCAATTATCCAGGAAAGCAATTATTCTAATTCTCAGTCTGTACGATTGTTTACTAAGATGTGTTTTATTGTGCGCCTCTGTTATTTAGGTCGGATAAACTGTGGGAGCACTATCTCCATTACGAAAAAGAATGTGACAATTTAAAAAACATTATGAGAATATATGACCAGCTTCTGGCAACTCCCACGCAATCCTACCAACAACACTTCCAAAAGTAAGTTTTCAGGAAATTATTTGTGGAACAAATACCATTTACATTGTTGCATTTGCATAATCTTGGCACATACACATAATAACGCAGGTTTTACATTCATTTGACCAATGTAGGGTCACTATTTATTAGTATTGATTGGACCTTATCCACATTTTAATGTGTATTACTGTATATTTGGTATTTATCATATATATATATATATATTTGGTATTTACATCCGGTCATGTCTCATTGCATTGAAATTAAAAGTATAAATATTAGGATTGAGCTTGACATTAAAATTAAGATTAAAGGGATGTTAAGTAATAAAATAAAATAAAAAGTTAAAAGAGGGTAACGCAAGTTTTTATTCCGCTTATTCAAGCAGATGGTTTAGTAGGATATCAGTATGATTTGTGTTTTTTACATGTATTTTGTTCTTTTAGCTTAAAAGATTTTATTAACGCAAATTCACCACAAGACGTCTTAAGCGACGAAGAATACCAGGCAGCAAAAGAAGCAGTAGCCCAAGATGCGCCGCCGTCAGATGACGCAGAGAAAGTTGAAGAAGATGCTGAGGTAAAAACATTTACCTTGCTTATTTTGTCATTTGTAACGTAGTTAACCCAGAAGGATTATAGGAAGGAAGTATAATCATACTTTACTGTGTGCTTTAGATCGACCCGGATATCAAAATACGAGAAAAGGTTATTGAAAAGCGAACCGAAATCCACAAAAAGACGGAAGAGGAAATTGTTGCACGGTGGCCTTTTGAAGAAGCAGTAAGTTGTACATTGGAATTAATAATATCTGTAATATGTACTAGTAATATATACTAGTAAAAAGTTCACTTTTGAACATATCTGGACATGAAATTATTTCGCAGATAAAACGTCCCTACTTCCACGTAAAACCGCTTGAAAAGGGCCAATTAAAGATGTGGAAAGAGTACTTGGATTTCGAAATTGAACGGGGGAACGAAAAAAGGATATTGATTCTTTTCGAACGCTGCCTCATTGCCTGCGCACTTTATGAAGAATATTGGATTAAGTACATTAAGTATCTCCAAAGCCAACGAGAAACGAGTAAGGATAAACTTCGCGATGTTTTCAACCGTGCATGTACCATTCATCATCCTTCCAAACCATGGATAAATTTACACTGGGCCGCTTTCGAAGAAATCGAAGGTATGTATTAATAAAACCATCCAAATGACTATCACAAACATGCTGGTTGATCATTCATTGTAATGTGTGTAGGGGAGTGGGACAAGGCTGCTGAAATTCTGGAGAAGCTGGAAAAAGTCATTCCAAATTCGTTGCATTTGTATTTTCGACGTATTAACTTGGAAAGACGACGGGAGAGATTGGACAAATGCGTGGAACTATTTGAAAAATATATCGCCGATAGCAATGCCAAAAATAATGTGGGGCATATCAAAATTAAGTACGCCAGATTTCTTTCTAGGGTAAGTACAGGCACATTCAAGTTTTATTTATAACTTTGCTTGTAAATGTTTTGCTATGGTACGGGACTGTGCATACTGATATTTCTTTTTCAGAGACTTGATGATTATGAGAAAGCTAAGAAAATTCTACAAGAAGCCATTGGAGAGGACGATGTGAGTGTTGCCGTTTATATTTATTTATTTATATTTAGTTTTGTGGAGTTGCTCTATTGTATAGTTCTCAAAGGTGTACATATTCTATGTATATTCAACACGAAATATTTAATTCAGGAAACGCGTGCTAAGACCATCATGTCCCTAATTGATCTGGCGATGGATCAAAAGCCTATAGATTTCCATTTGATTATCTCTTCGTTTGACCAAGCTTTAGAGAGTGATCTCCCGAATGAACAAAAAGTAACGTTTGCACACAGAAAAATAGAATTTCTGGAAGATTACGGACAGGACGTTGAAAGGTAATAACATGACGCACTCACTGAAATGCACATAAGCTTCTTTATTATCTTGAATTGTAATATTACGCATGATGTTGTAATTGTACCTATTACGATTAAACTTCTGTGTTGTAGTATTGAAAAAGCCCAGGAAGAGTTGCAGTCTATAGCCAAGCAAATGCGGGACAAAAAGGCCTCGTCAGAATCTAGGTAAGTTGGTTTTTACGCGTTTAAGCAACATTCATCATGTGCCTTATTGTGCAAACACACATGTTGTTCTGTCAGTGTGATAATAATTAATCATTATGCTCCTTGATTTTTGAAGGAGTGGAGATGAGATAAGCAAGACTTCTAATGGGCCGTATGGTTCTGGTAGCAGTAGTGCTAGTGGTCCTTATAATCCAGGGAGTAGTGGAGGCGGTAGTGGCAACCAAGGGAATGCCGGTCCAGGCTACAACCAGTACGGACAATACTCCAATTGGAATTACCAGCAGTCAACAGGTTATGGGTATAATCCGCAAGGCTGGAGTGCATACGGTGGGTACTATGGTTGAGATTGATTCTCAGAAAAAAGTATATACAACAAAATTAAGTAATTTAATAGGATTTCCATTATCACTATTACTCTTCATTATTCTTATCACTGATGACTTTGTGTTTTATAATGTCGTATGCATATACATATTATATATATATATATAAATGTTATTCTAGTACATCACAGTAAGTTTGTGTCAATAAATGGCAATATAATTTAATCTTCTGGTATGTGATTGTAAATTGTAAATCTACTTTGTTTGCAAATAAAGCCTTTATTTCACTCTTTGATTGTTCAGTCGTAATTAACACCTAACTAATAGCTTCTAATTCTAATACTATTCTATTAACAAATCTTAATTCATTTGTTTCTTTCGGCAATTGGTTGCATTTTTAATAAGTAATCGACTAGACACCAGTATTGACGAAACAGTTCTGTGCATAAGAGAGGTTATGAAATAGAAATACCTAGATAAATATACATATTTATTATGTATATGTATGTATGTATGTATGCCCAACGCAATTTCTGAATATTAAACCAATAAAAGGTCACGCATTTACTTTCGGAGTTCGGAGCGGTTCAGCCATAATAGAAGATAGCAAGGGGTTACATACTATTATTCAGCTCACAATCTTATTAAACTTTCTGGATGCCAATAAGTCGCACAAGTAAAGCATACATTTTCATGGTGAACTTTATGCTTCTTCCACACAAATTATAATGGTAAGGACAACTATTTCCTAAATCACAACGGTTCTGTTCACGTCAGCCGTCATTCGATATTTCACGAATCCATGCGAAAAGAAAACCTTTGATGCACACGTAAAATTCGTGAGAGAAGTGCGTACGCAGTTTATTAATACCATACTGCGTATACCCGTAAATATTTTAAACATTAGCTTACAGAACTAATAGTTGTTGGTCCGTTGGTCGTGTGTAAAGCACTTAAAAAGAAGTAAAAAAAAACAGCTATCGCATGCGATACTGCGATACTGCTCGATCCATGCATGGAAGAAATATTTTCTCCAGTATACCCGGCGTCGGGTCAAAATACGTCGTCCTCAGTCGATATTTGTGGCAAACACTAATGACAAAATTGAAAAAAACATGTTGAATGACCTTTGAAATGATTACACATGTACCTAGCTACAATGGCAATACTACACCTGCAACAACATAATAATATGTATGTTCTTATACGTATTATTATTAATTTCTCACATAATACTCGACGAAGCTATCCATTTCTCCTTCTACGAGAAAGCAAAAGCAGAGTATTCCTCGAGGATCCTGTTTTAAGGCACATTTTGAACTAAGAAACATGATCTTGATTGCATGCTTAATTACTGATAATTTGTAGAAAGACATAAGTGATTGGGAGCATTCAAAGGATTCAATAATATCCGCACTTTTGGGAACCACAAGCTGTGAATACAAAAAAGAGAAATAATTAATTTTTAACAAACACTACCAACTTTTCACAAGTGGTTCCGTGCTCAGCAACAGCAAAAACTTACTCAATACTGCAAATATTAACACACTAAACCTAGCCTTACCTCCACTGATCCATCTGTGCAAGCTGCACTTAACACGAGAGATTCATTCGGAGTCACCTGCAGCCCAATTATTTCTGGAGCAACGTCTTCGAGTATTCTGAAGTATTCACTTACTTCCTGTGACTTCATCATTATCTTAATAACGACTGGATTCAATTCAAAGTCGATTAACTCGTCATAATCTTCAACCCGTATTCTAAAGAACGTTTCCACGGAATCTTCAACCAATCTGTAACCAACAGCAATAAAAATTTTATTGTTTAATTTTATTGTTGCTACAATAAAAAGTTGCATTACTTCCTATAACATAAATGGGACATCAAACAAAGACTGAAACACTCACAACATTTTGAAAACAGACTCATCCTCTTCAATAACAAAAAACATCTTTGCCCCTGGTAAACTATCCAGGGTCCGAGAAAAGTGCCGGTTTCCCTCGGGGACAAGTCTTTTCAGACATTCCAGTAATTCTTTCATTGAAATTTTGATCGCCAATTCTTCTTCATCCTTTAGGTGGTAGATCTTTAACAGAATTAAAAAGTATATTACATCAAACTGCATTTTTAGAACATTTCAGCTACCTCATAATGCTGACAACGATTAGACTACACGTCCGGCCCCCACTCTCACCTGAAAAAGCTCCTTTTGCAAAAATACAATAACTTGTAAACATTTCGCTTCCTCCACAGTCAGCCTCATTCCACCAGAGCTGAGATGGATGTTAACTTTCTGTAAAACACGCAAACAAATAAAGTTTTTCTAATAAATCGGTATCTATATTATTTTAATTATTTCATGACAGAGCAAAACAATCTGTTCACGCCAAATATAACGAGATCTTTCACAACAGCCCAAAGCGCGTTTGTGACAATATCACATTGTGAAATTCACAATATCACATTAGTCACATTCAAATGTGCTTAATGATATACTTTGTAAAGTCAGTATTTAAATAAATTACCTCAGCAAAAGAAATACTCCTTAGAAGTTTGGAGATCTCCGGAATATTTTTCGGAATAGCATAAAACTTATTATTTGCCCATTCCGCCGCACTCAAAGAAACATCTGCCATTTTCCAATTTTTTCATAAAACTAACTCACGCATGAACTATTTGCAATATCTTTTATGTACTTCCAGGTTAATTAGCACACAAATTAACAATAGTACAATAATTGACAACAATGATTATAACCCGTAAAACTAAGAAACAAGAGTGAGAACAACGGGACTGGGATGCCGGGAATCAGAGATGCAGAGTTGCAGAGATCAGATCAGCGAACACAAGAAATAAATTTATTGCGATTCCGCTCATTTCCCTCGGCGGTTACTAAAAACTATGGCACAAAATGATTATGGAATCAAACCCGATGGCCGCTTCCTATTGTGCCATTGTGCATTGTGCCCATCCAAATCCAATGCATACACTATTTACATGTATGGCTAATGGCTAAAAATGGCTATAAATATGGAAAAAAAACGTTTGGCTCTTCCTGCCTGTATTCATTAATAATAATTTATGACAAAATGAAAAGCAGGCCTGTGCGTAATTACAATTACAATTACAATATTTTAATTAATAATTAAATTACTTGCAGTAATTAGTAATTGAGTAATTGCCTACCAAAATTTGGTCATAATAATTGGTAAT